>VMDO01039033.1:0-12998 GCA_007922755.1 Pedetes capensis
TATGTTTCCCCCCTCCCCCCTTCCTATCTAAGTTTCCCATCCAAGTCTTCTCTATCTTTTACTATATAGTATTTTTCTATATGTCCTTGGGTTCCATTTCTGTTTAAGATAGAAACTTTTCCTGTAGTGGTCTTTGTTTCTATCTTGTTAGAACAATTACATGCGATTTTTAGTCCATTTGTATTGACCTCATTCTCACTTTTTCACTTTTTGAAACAGGGTCTTCTTGCTAAGTTACGCAGACTGCCTCTGATCTCGAACTTGGGATCCTCCTGTCTCTGCCTACCGAGTCACTGGGATTACGGGTGTGCGCCACCATGCCTGGCTACCCTGATAGGGTTTTCAATGGCTGATTGTTTCGGGATTGCCTTGGAAGTGGATTGCCACATCCCTCTCCCATTTTTGCAGTGCTAGGAATCAAACTCAGGACCTTAGAGACTGCAGAGCAGCGCTCTGCCAACTGAGCTAAATCCCAGCCCCTGAGATACCCTACATTATCATAATTATTCCAGGTAGGGTTCAAAGCTGCCTCCTTGGAGAGGCTGCTGGGCTGTCTCCACTAGAATAGCCCCTTCCCCACCACCAGTTTTCATCTCTGCAGTCCTCCATTCTCAATCTCCCTCTCTCTGTCTCTCTGTCTCTCTGTATATATCTCTCTCTACCTTTCCTTCCTATTCAGCACCATCTTATTGTGTTGTTAGCTATTTAACATCTGTCACAATGGCCCATCAGCTACCTAAGGGAAGAGACTGCATCCTGTCCACCTAGAAGCACCAGAGCTCAGGGGCAAGTAGGGCACCTACATTATACCAAATGAATGAATGACTGCATCCCCGCCCTGATTCCTGCCTGGGCATGAGACCACGTGCTGAGACCACGTGCGTGGTTGGAGCCTTTGGTAAAATATTTTAAATTTTCCCAACAGAAGGTGATCCTTATCACGGGTCTCTGTGACCTCCCAGGCGGCAGTGACATCAGCATCCCGGAGACTCATCCACACACTGAAGCAGCCCTGTCTCCAGCGCCAAGAACAGCAGGAGCCTTCTTACACAAGCACCTGCTCTCTGCAGGCCCACGCTTCCCCCACGATGCTCAGCTTGCCGGCAGAGGCCTCAGAAGCCAACTGGCACACCCACCTGTGGGCACACAGGCCGGCCCGAGGGCTCATGCCACGCCAGCCTGAACGCATGTGCTCGGAATGTTCCCACCTAAAGGCCGTCCGGTCTCTATGAACACACAAGTCCAGTCCCTACGCACAGGAAGTGCACGCGTGCACACGCCGGGCCGCTCACCCTGGACACCCACCTTCTCTGGGACGGCTGGTCGATGGGCACGATCTTATCCTCATAGAACCGCTTCATTGCAAACCGGTCCAGGGCCTGGTCAGCACTGTGGGGAGAGACAGGTGATCACAGGAGCCCACCCCCACGTGCAAGAGCTCCCTGCCTCCTACCGCCTGTTCCCCTGAACCTGCACAGCCGTCCAGCCAGCCCTGAGCCTAGCGGGAGGGCAAACCATGCTCCAGCCACACCGTGCTGAGAAGCTTTCAGAAAAGCGTGCTCCAGCATCTCCCCGATCCGCGTGGCACCGTCCTCAGCCCCAGGACCTGGAGCCAGATGGCCCCGGGGCCTGTCTCAAGCCTGCCATTTATGGGCCCTATGACTTCATCCTTCTGAACCTCATCTCCCTCATAGGTCAAATAATGGTGATAATTGCATCTTCCTCAAACGTTAATGGAGATAAAGTGAGGTACCACCCACGAAGGGCTTGGCACATGTGAGCACATAGTAGGTAGACAGGGAGTGCTCCCCACTAAGCAAAGATAGGGCTGGGATGGCTTTCTCAAAGTCACAAAACAAGCCCTCCACACAATATCCTACCCATCCTCACCGAGGCTCGGAGAGATCTTTTCTTATTATTATTATTTACGTTTTTGGGGAGGGGCGTCATACTGCAGGGTTCAATCCAGGCCTCACATGCTTTGCAAGAAAGAACTCTACCACTGAGCTGTACCCCAGCCCATTTTGCACTTTTTTGAGACAGGGTCTCACTAAATTATGCAGGCTGCCTCTGGCCTCGAACTTGCGATCCTCCTGCCTCCACCTCCTGAGTTGCTGGGATTACAGACGTGCACCACCGTGCCTGATGTTTGGTGCTCGGAGATAATTTTGAAATAAAAAGATCACACAGCTCCGCTGCTCTCGACTGTCCAGCAACTTCACCTTGTGTTTAGCATAAACGCCAGAGTCCTCAGTAAAAGCTCATCAGACAGTTGCGAGGCTCTGCCTACCCACCTGCCGTCCCCCTTCTCTCCCCTGGCTCCCAACTCACCAGCCCCTTGAACATCCACCCGGCCCTCCCTCGGTGCTCTGCCTACAAGCCCTTCCCCCAGACTTCCCAGGACTCAGCCCTTCATTCCGTCCCTGCACCAGAATGGCCTCATCCATAGGCCTCCTCTGACCACGTGTCCCTCGCCCAGTCTTCCTCTAGCCTCCATTCTTTCATGGTGATTATCACGGGCTGTCATGAGGGAATTTGTTTACATATTTAATGTCCCTGAGGGCAGGACCTTGGCTTGGCCCTCTGCAGTCTTCTTCCCTGCACCTACCCGGGTGCCGGGGACAGCAGCTGCTCGATGGTTGCTGCTGAATGATCAAACCAAGGAATGAACACAGAATGGGATCAGAATGGGATTTGGCTGCTGGTTGTTTCTTATTCTTGCTCCAAAACACCCAGGCAAGAAGAGGGCCCTGTAGGCCCGAGGCGGAGGGACGGAGAAGGGAGCCAGCTGGTTCCGCTGGGCACACACCTGACCCAGCACTTCTCTCCGACTCCCTCCCTGCTCACCCAGGGACACAGAGGGCAGTTAGGCAAGGGTGAGGGGCCCCGGGAGGCTGGCTGGATGGGGTGCTTCACAAGGCTGCCCCAACCAGGGCCCCAGATAAGAGGATGACAATACTCTCTGCTGCCATCTGTCCACAGGCTGCCGCCTCAGAGAGCCGTCAGGCACCTTCTCCTGGTCAAGGGGCTCCTGAACCCCTCGCCACCTCTCACGCCCTCTCTCCCAGCCTCTCACCTCACGGCAGACCAAGGTCAAGGCCATGAGGAGGGTAATGTTCTCAGGGCCTCTTACCTGGCAGAAATGTTGCTGTAGTGCAGGTAAGCGGCAATGACAACTCCTATCCTGCCTCGGTTTCCCTGAAAGAGGAAGCAAGCCTTGGTTCTAAGGCAGACCTTGCTGCTCTAGGTCCACCCAGAAGCCAAGGTCGGGGGTATGGTTCCAGGGGAGACCAGAAACAGGAAGAGGGCGCAGGGGAGGGAAACGGGAGAGCTGAATCCCAGAAAAAGCACCGCTGCCAGCTCACTGCTAGGGACAGTGCTTGGGGACGGCCCCCGGGACAGAGCCTGTTATCTCCCAGAATGGGCAGCACAGGTAGACTGGGGAGCTCACACCACACACAGACGCAGGCAGGTGAGCACACTGCTCCAGGGCTACACTCAGGACGTGCACGGGCAGGCACGCACCCCTGCGCCCCCACCCCCGCTCTCACCTTGTTATGCAGCACGACGACATTGTGGGGGTCGGCGTTGAGCCACGTGTCCATGGCCTTGCAGACACTGCAGATCTTCTCCAGGGCTGGGGTGTGCAGGTCAGGCCAGCCGAATTCCAGGACCTGAGGCCCAAGTCATGAGTGAGAGGAGGAAGCCCTGGGGACTCGAGCAGGCAGGCCAGGGCAGCACACAGCGGTTCCCAGCAGCTGCCAGGCCTGGGCTCCCACCCTACTTGTCAGCCCTGCTAGGAGGACCAAGGCCAGCAGCCAGGACTGGAGACCGTGGGTCCGGCACAGGTCCTGACTGTGGAGCCTCAGGCAAGCCGGGTCCCCTCTCCCAGCCTCGGCTTCCTCACTTGTGGGTAAGGCAGAGCCCCAAGATCTGCAGTAGGACTCCGACCTCCAAACCGGCAGGGGGGGCTCAAGCCCAGCCTTCCAGCTCCCCTCCATGGACAGCCCAAAAGCCAGGTTCAGAGCGGGCGAGAGAGGAGGAGCAAAGGGCTCCCTGGCATTCATGGCTCTTCTCCCAGCCCTAGACATACAGACCAGGCATTTTTGGAAGACAGCTGAGAGAAGTCCGAAGGGCGCTGATGGATGGTAAATCTGAATAGCAGTGTTCAGGCCCCTCAAACCCCTTCAAAACTGATAGTATTTTCCCTGTGAGAGACCCTCTGCTTGGCAGAGCCCCCAGAGCACTCCTCACCCAGCTATCTATTTTCAGAGCCAAAACCTGCCGCTCAGAGAGGTCTGTCACCTGCCTAAGGTCACATAGCAACAGGAACCAGAATCCAGGACGGGAGCCAGCATCCACAGCCAAGCCCCAACCAACCCACTGAACAACAAAATAAACACTGGCTGGCGGCAAGAACAACTGAAGCAGCGATTCCCAGCCGTGACAAATCTGAAAACTGCCAATCTCACAACTCCAGGATTCACCCCGGAGACCTCCCACGCTCCTCAGTGGGCAGGCCTGGGGAGCAAGGGGCGGCACAGAGCTTTGCTTCCCATAATTTGCGTTATGGAAACAATCAATGTGTTACGGTTCACTTTCCAGCTATAAGATGGCACTTGAGCCGGGCAGATGGCGCACGCCTGTAATCCCAGCGGCTTGGGAAGCTGAAGCAGGAGGATCGCAAGTTTGAGACCAGAGGCAGTCTGTGTAACTTAGCGAGAGCCTGTCTCAAAAACTGAAAAAATGGGCTGGGGGTGCAGCTCAGTGGTCTAGTACTTACAAAGCATGTAAGCGTGAGGCCCTGTGTTCAACCTCCAGTAACACACACACACACACACACACACACGCACACACACAAAAGATGGCACTTGAACTTTGAGTAGGGTTTTCAACTCGCATGGCACTTTTCCCCAAGATTGCAAAGTGGGAATCAGAGGAGAGGGAACCGTCTGTTCTCCTCTTCCAGATGCAGAAGAGTCACCCCCCAAAAACAGCCATCTGCTCACCTTGGCATGAAGCTTTGTGATGTCCGGTCTGCGCTCAGAGAGGTTGAACAACTAGAAGGGAGTGAAGGAAGAGACCGTGAGGCCGGGAGGGCACCGAGGGCTCAGAGAAGAAAGAAGTGTGGCAATGGAGAGGGAGGTGATGTCACTTCCAAGTCCCTGGAAGGGCCCCCTGCACCGCCACACAGAGCACTGTTGACCTCTCACAGCCAGGGGCCCAGGCCACAAGGCCACAGCCCAGCATGGACTCCTGGCCTCCTGTCCCCCTGGTGGGAATTTGGTGCACCCATGAACACACGCTAACCAACAGGATGGACCCCAGGTTCTCAGGAAAAAGAGCGGTCGGAGCTTAACACGCTTGCTGTGGCCCCTTTCCTGAACTCAAGATGAGAGGGGACAGAACCGAGCCCTAGGGTGCCAAATGACAGCACACAGCCATCGCTGGTCTCTACTTCCGATGTTGACTTTAGAACCTCATCCCACGACCATGCAACCCCCTCCCAGACCACTCCATCCAGGGGGAAAACCATCCCCAGCAGGCCGTGTCAGACCCCTGACCCGCCTTTCCTTCAGTGCCCTTCAATGAGGCCACACCCCAGGGAATGCCCCCAGCTCCCTGCCAAAGCTGGGAACAGAGCTGCCTGCTGCCCTCCAGCCCACCTCGGGGAACCTTGAAAGCCAAGGTATAGGCTCCTGAGATGCAGGGAGCCAGGGCAGAGCCTAGCGAGCCACAAAATCCTGTGCTCCTGAAATCAGCCGGACCCCAGCAGGCTTCTTGTCCACTCCTGCACCCCATCAGGGACAACCCTCATCACATAGCAATGACTGCCTCTCAGTGAGCGTCCACCACCTGCCAGCGCCAGGCCAAGGCCTTTCATCTAACAGCTCGCTTAAGTCTCTCAACAGCCATAAGAGGTACCGAGGTTACCAGAGCCATTCTGCAGCTAGGAAACCTGGGGCTTAGAAGCTGAGGGGGGGCCTCTGTACCTGGAGGGCAACAGCTGGAACCAAATGTGTATGTGGCCAAGATCCCAGAGCACAGAGTTGGAATTTGAACCCAGGACTTTCTGATGTTTAAAGCCAGTTTGTTTGTTTGTTTGTTTGTTTGAGTACTTTGGGATTAAACCCAGGGCCTCATGCTTGCATGCTATGCAAGTGCTGGACCACTGAGCTGCATCCCCAGCCCCCCTTTTTTTTTTCTTTACTTTTTGAGACAGGGTCTCACTAAGTTATGCAGACTCCCTCTGCTCTTGAACTTGGGATCCTCCTGGCTCCGCCTCCCAAGCTGCTGGGATTACAGGCGTGCACCACCACACCCAGCTCCCCTTTATCTTTTTATTTTGAGTTAAGGTCTCACTAAGTTTTTCAGGCTGCCTCTGGCCTCCAATTCATGATCCTCCCACCTCAGCCTTCCGAGTCACTGAGATTACAGACACATGCCACAGCACTCAGTTTAAATGGCTCTTAACAATATCCCAATGCAGTTGATAGATGGGCCTTTTATAATGAGTTGGATAGTGCCCCCCAAATCCATGCCTATTTAGACCTTCAGAGCCTAATCTTATTTGGAAATAGGGCCTTTGTAAGTAGTTAAGATCCCAGATACAAGATCATCCTGGATTTGTTATTGCTGTTAGGGGCCGTCAAGTCAGTATCCGACTCATAGTGACCCTACGTACACAAGCAAAACTCTATTATCAGTGCTTCTCTGTTATTCATAAGGTTTTCAGTGGCAGATTGATTTTTTGGGAGTGGGTTGTCGGGTCCATCTCCCAAGCCTACAGCACTTGGTGTTCCCAGGCAGTCTCCCGTCCAAGTACTAACCAGGCCCGACCCTGCTTAGCTTCCAAGATCTGACGGGGTCTGATGCCACAGGGCTACGGCTGCAGGCATCCCGGATCTAGAGTGGGCCTAAATCTGATGACCAATGTCCTTAAAGACAGACACAGAAAGATGGAGTAGACAATGGAGTCTCGCGGCGACAAGCCAGGGAGGCCCAGGAGAGCGGGAAGCCCTGAAGCTCAGAAGAGGCAACGAACGAGCCTCTCCCCTAGGACTCAGAGGAAGCACAGGCCTGGGACACCTGGATTTCACACTTTTAGCCTCCAGAACTGTAATGCAATACTTTTCTGCTATTTGAAGCCACAAAACACACAGCCACTTGTTCTAGTAGCCCTGGGAAAACCTCCCAGCCTCATCAGTCCCAGTTCTGCCCAAACTCCCTGAAAGCAGCCCCTGGATGGGGCCTCGGGCCATGGGGCCAGCCTGCAAGTACCTCCCTGTTACGTGGACCTGAGTCCTCCTCCAGGCCAGGGGCACATCGGCCTTCCTGCCTTCAAGGATGCCTCCACCTGCCGCCTCACCCATGTGTGTTAGGTGACTCCTGTGGGCCAGCCACAAAAAAAGCATGTGCCATGACTCTGCCTAAAGATGTCCCAGAGGAAGCTGGTGCAGTGGTGCATGCCTGTAATCCCAGCAGCTCAGGAGGTGGAGGCAAGAGGATCACAAGTTCGAAACCAGAGGCAGTCTGCGTAATTTAGCGAGACCCTGTCTCAAAAAAGTAAAAAATTGGGCTGGAGGTGCAGCTCAGTGGTCTAGCACTTGCAGAGCGTGCAAGCATGAGGCCCCGGATTCAACCCCCAGTACTGCAAAAAAAAAAAAAAAAAAAAAGATGTCCCAGAGGCACTGACGCCGCCCCAGCTCTGCCATCGGGACCCTGTGGCCTCAGCCTACAGCTCCCAATCCCTGCTACAGCAAATGCCTGTGGTCCAGGGCTCCTCAAAGAACGAAAGCAGTCAGCACAGGGCCTGGCTCGTCCTGAGCGCTCAGTGACGTGAACTTGTGCGGTTGTTCTCTTCTCCTGGCCTGCACACTCACGCACACTCACACACTCACGCCCACACACACACTTGGTTGCAGACGTGGCCCTCCATCTGCAGAAGCCTTGCTTAGAATCAACTCGGGCTGGAGAAGGAGTAAAGACTAGGGCCACACAAGAGGCACAGTCCGGGTGGACAGAGAGGTAAGCAGCGAAGAGGCGGAGGGGCGCTGGCCCGCCAGGCGAGAGGCCCCGCCCTCACCAGGTAGCTGCCGCCGTGCTTGGACTTGAGCATGTGGGCCACCTCGCGGAGGTTGCTCCGGAAGTTCTCCTCGTTGGCCGTGCTGGGGAAGGACACGGCAATGATCCTCTCCGTGACGTACACCAGGTCCAGCTCACAGCTGTCCTCCATGGTCCGGCTCACACTCATGTTTCTAGGGAGACCGGAGGCAGAGGGTGGGTACGGATCGGAATCCGGCCTCCAAGGCAAGCCCCGGATGTCTGCACTGCAACACACCACGCACGACCCCTCGCCCAGCCAGACAGTGAGATCCTTCACCCCAGCCCAAGGTTAAGGCCAGAGGCTTCCCACGAGGCCAGCCTAGCAGCCAGAGAGTGCCAGAGGGAGCCCGGCAGAGGCTGGCGAGGACTCCAGGTCCAGGTTCCAGATTTCAGAGCCAGGGCCTGCCTGACCAGGACACTGGTCGGGCAGCGCTGTCCCCGACATTCTGTGGCCACCTGGCCAGACAGAAGTCTCCGGAAAGATCCAAAAGAAGAAGGAGAGCCCGGCTGGCGCCCCCCAGCATCCCAGAGCAGAGCCTTCTGCAGCCGTCCCTGCTCTCAAGGCGTCTCAGGCGAAGGCGGCATCTCAGGGGACACGCTCACCTGCGCTCCGGGTAACCCAGACCACAGTGTGCCTGCCAGGTCTCCCCGAGGCAGGCTGACTCCTGCCCTTTTTCCCTGGCTCTCTCTCTCCCTCTGGCTGCCCCTACCACCTGCCACAGCTGCTTCATGGCAGTGGCCTCCCTGATTCCTAAGAGCCCAAGAAACAAGGGATGCTGAGTCTTTGCTGCTGCTTCTTTGGAGAGGTGGGAACGCCCTGGGCTGGACAGCGGGCGCTTCACCCGGTACTAGATGAGAGGAGCGGGGAACCCACATCTGTACACATCTCCCACTTTTTTCCCAGGGGCAGAGTCCTAGATGCCCATGGGAAGACCCACTTGTAGCTTCTGGGATAGCCTCAGACCTCATTACCCCATCGCCTCCTAGAGGCTGGCTTCCCTCTCTATCCAGAGTGGGCAATACTCCCCTTCCTTTTGCTAATAGCAACATGCAGCTGAGGCTGGAGGGGGGTTTAGCAGTGAAGGTCTCTGGCACTGGGGAGGACAATCCCCAGGTCACAGAGGAGCCTAGAAGAATCCAGATCTCTACTAGAGTGGACGCGGACCCGGTTGTCTAGGTGAGCATGGAGGCAGGCAGCCAAGGATGACCTACAGCGTCTCTCTGATGGGATGACAGGCGACTGAGTGGTAGGGGGACCAGGGACCAGGGGTACAGAGCCCAGTTCCAGTTGGATCTGAGTCCCAGCCACTCTTCATCCCTAGGATAAGATCCAACCTCAGGCCACTGCCTACCCAAGCCTGGGACGAGAAGCCACACACACACAGGTATAACCTCAGAATATGCATTCAAGGCACCGAGCCTGGCTAGCCTGGAGCCTCCCCTTTACCCACCTGCTAGAGCACCTCTGTCCTGGCCCCAGGGAGGGGACTGCTCTGTCAGAAAATCTTATAAGCCCAGTCCCTCTTCCCAGCCTCCCCCTCAGTGAGGCAGAGGAGTGAGAGGGGACATGGCAGTAACAGGCACAAGTCAGACATGGCCATCCTGGGTGCTGACCTGCCCCATCCTCAGGGTTTAATGTTGTCATTAGCTGCCATCAAGTCAGGTCCCAACTCACAGAGACCCGATGTACAACAGAAGGAAACATTCCCCAACACTGTGCCATGCCCGGCACTATGTCGGTGCTTCTCTGCTGTTCATAGGGTTTTCAATGGCTGATTGTTTCAGGAGTGGGATTCCAGGTCCTTCTCCTAGTTTTGGAGTTCTGGGGATCAAACCAAGAGCCTCAGGAAATGCAGAGCAGCACTCTACCAACTGAGCTAAAACCCCAGCCCCATGCTCAGGGTAGTTCCCAGGAAAGATGTACAACAGCACCACCAGCTGGCCAAGATCAGCATCACAGTCCACATGTGCCCACCCAAGGCTGTTCTCAACTGCAGGGGAAGAAGCAGGTCCTCAAAAGAGGCACCTGGGTCCATGGGCAGCTAGCAGCTGAGCTGGGGCAAAGGTGTAGCAGAGGGGAGGGGCCCAAAGCAGAGAATTTGGACACAGGCGAACAGGCTGGTGGGCAAGGCACAGGCCACAGGCACCCCCTTCCCCACGTGGAGAGCTTTCCTTTCACAAACTGCTCCCTGCAGTCAGAAACCCCCTCTGTGCAGAATGAGCTGTAGCCCGGCCCCAGTGTTACCTGTGGGGGCTAGGTGACCTTTAACAAATCACCTCACCTCTGACACTCAGTGCCTCATCTGCCACCATGCGCACCTCACAAGGTTGTTGCAAGGTCTGATGAGCTCATGCAGGTAAATAAAGAATTCAGCTCAGGCTGGGAGTGGTGGCGCACGCCTGTAATCCCAGTGGCTCCGGAGGCGGAGGCAGGAGGATCGCAAGTTAGAGACCAGAGGCAGTCTGCGTAACTTAGTGAGACCCTGTCTCAAAAAGTAAAAAAAAATGGGCTGGGGGTGCAGCTCAGTGGTCTGCACTTGCAGAGCAGGCAGGTGCGAGGCCCTGGGTTCAACCCCCAGTATTGAAAAAAAAAAAAAAAAAAAAAAGAATTCAGCTCAAGGTCTGGCTCAGTGCTAGGACTCAAAATGACAGTTGCCAAGGGCCCTCTACCGGCATTCTCTCACTGTGGCTCTGTGGTTTCAGTCTTGGGGACCCAAGGGCAAGACTGGAGAGAACACCCCAGTGATTCCATTGGCCATGCCCTGCCCCTCATCCCTGCAAGCCAGGCCTACCTGATGGGCTGTGGATGGGGCTGGACACTCGGGGTGACTCTTGTGGAGCCCTGGGAAAGAGAAAAGAGAAACGGCATTGTGGGAGGCAAGTGGGATGGCAGGGGAAGCAACAGAGAACTGTCCAGGTGCAGTCAGGCCGTGGCCAAACAGATCGTTTCGTCCCTCTGCTGCCAACATTCCGGCCCTGCCATTACACTCCAGTAGCCCCGCAACCCAGGGCCAAAAGCAGTCAGTGCCAAGTCCACGTGAGTGTGCCTGCCCCAGAGGGACGGAAGGAAGATACCCCGATGCCAAGGAACGCACCCAACCTGGGCCGGTGCCGCCTGCACTAAGGACCCCTTCCGTTACTGGTCGCTGAATCAAAGGAGCCCCATTTCACTCTGACTCACTGGACATCGATGTAGTGACCCCAAGTGGAAAACAGACATGGCAATCATGAATGCCATAGGGAAGATGAGGGCAACAGCCCTCGATCTGGCTCTGCACCTGTGTCCTCTGACCCTGTCACCCCACACCTCATGCAGTTACAGTTTTGGGACACAACAGCATCGAGGGCCACAGCAGTGAGCTGTGCTCCTAAGGACCTGTGGTCCGATACCTCGTCTCACCTCTCCGGTTGCCAGGGTTGTTGACTGTACAATACTAGGCCAGTTGACCAAAGTGGATACCCCAAAATCTCCCAGGGCATCAGGGTGGTACAGTGACAAAAGCAAGGGTCAGAGCAAGCACAGCCCCAGGACTCTGGGCTCCAGGGTCCTGCTGGGCAGCCTTGCTGAGGACTTTATGTCTCTGAGCCTGCTGAAATGTAACGAGTAAGATAGGGCAACCCTGAAGGCCTGCACAGCGACGCAAAGGAATTGTGCATGTGAGGCATGTTGCTGAACGCCTGGCATTCAACAAATGGCAGCTGCTGTTTTGGATGCTCGTGTTTCAAGTGCTATCAATGGAGAAATCACTGAGAGGGTGCTGTCGATGCTCCACCCCTACGGCAAGTCAAAGCCTCACCTCCCTGCGCTATAGCGGGCCTCGCATCCTCTCAGCCACCTTGCATGCTGCAGCCCCGCCCAGCCTCCCACAAACCTGCCTTCCTAAGCCACTGAGTGGCAGCTGCCTCTTAGAGAAGGCGGGATCAGTCCAGCAAAGAGGGGACACACAGAGGCACAGGTGACTCACCCCCAAGTCCTGGGAACATGTTGATCAAACAGGGTGCACACGCCAACCCGGGCTTGCATACAGAGCCCCAAATCGAGGAGCCCCCAGCAGCCCTTCGCCGGCCCTGCAATGCCTAAGTGGCAGGTGAGGGGCTCTGTGGCCAAGCTCCCTGCTGAGCCCAGAGCTGGGCCGGCTGGAGGAAGGCAGACCCACCAGCCTGTGCCGCCTATGGCTCTGCGCAGCTCCACGGCAGCCACAGGGCGAGGGAGAAGGGGCCAAGTAGGGCTGTCGGGCGGAAAGTTTCCCAGCGTCGGGCTCTCCTGGGCCTGAGGACTCAGCATTGCATGAGTCAGGCTGGGCGGCGGGTGGTTTGCAAACCCCCAAACCAAGCCATTCCAAAACTACTCACCCGGAGGAAGGCAGAAACCCAACACTTCATCCAGCCCATTCCTCTGGTCCCTGATGAGGCGTCCCTGACTCTCCCCAGGCCCTGGGCCCGGCTCCAGACCCCAGGGCCACCCTGCTATAAATAGCCCCTTGGGTTTCATCTGCTGCCGATCCACAGCCACTTGTGGAGGAAGCCACCCCAGCTGCTTCGAACAACTGGAAGCCACAGCTTAGCCGAGGCTTGACGAGTGGCCAAGGACAGGGATCCAGGCTCGGGGAGGAGAGGGACAATGGGATGGATCGAGACGGGCTTGGCCAGGGAACTGGGGGGCCAAGGGAAGCTGGGAGCAGGGGGAGGAAGGCCTAGCAGGGCCAGGGACCTGGCTCCTGTTTCTCCTCTGCCCTCTCCCAAGCGTTACAACACTGCGCATTCCTCCACCTCCCCACCCCGAAAAGCCAGGCAAGATAAATAAAAACTTGGCCCGTGGACAGTCTGGCCATGCCGCCTCCAGGGTGATAAGGGAGGCGCGAGCCCCATCCGATCCGCTGCACCGGGGGGGG
>VMDO01039034.1:0-13000 GCA_007922755.1 Pedetes capensis
ATGTTGTTGTTGTTAGGTGCTGTCGAGTCGGTATCCGACTCATAGCGACCCTCATAGGGTTTTCAATGGCTGACTATTTCGGGATTGCCTTGGGAGTGGATTGCCAGGTCCTTCTCCCGTTTTTGCGGTGCTGGGAATTGAACTCGGGTCCTCAGAGACTGCAGCGCAGCGCTCTACCCACTGAGCCAAATCCCAGCCCTTTACTGAGATAGGGTCTTGCTAAATAATGCAGGCTACTTCTGGCCTCAAACTTGCAATCCTCCTGCCTCAGCCTCCCAAGTTGCTGGGATTACAGGCATGAGCTACCACACCTGGCCGGAATTGCATAAAGTTTTATTTCACTTTTTGACATGCATCTTTAGTAAAATGAAGTGCCTATATACGTTATAAACACGGAATTGAAAACTATACCCAAGGAAGTGACATTTCCAGTAACCTTCATCAATTTCCTGTTATTGATAGGGCATCCCCTTCAAAGAGGCATGGTGAGGTATTGGTGACAGTGGACAACTGGCTCCATGTTCTCAGGGGACTTTGTGGTCTGGTTTGGTAGAAAGAATGGCATATAATTATGATAGACTTAGGGTGGAGATAGAAACCAAATCAAGAAAAATTACAACCAGCGGAGTCTCAAAATTCCAAAGGGGAAGCCAAGGCAGTGTGAAGGGGAGGCATCTAGTCTAACTTGGGGAATCAGAGAAGAAATTACATTTAAACCAAGATCAGAAGAACAAGCGGCATTTACCTGCCTGTCTGAGGGGCTCCATCGTTCTGGTGGTTATTTTTATTTTTAGTCTTTGTGAGTGAACACTAATAGGCAGTTGTTGTCTTTTCTCAGAAGTCACACCTAAGCATCATGGGAAAAGTGTCCAGTTCAATGGAAAGAAGCCAGGCAGAAGCCTTTAAAGCCAAGCTCCTCTACCAGGAGGTTTGCTTTGCAGCTCAACATCTTGACTTCTTCCTTCAAAACAGAAATGCCCACAAAGACGTGTTTAAGTCACATGCCCTGGTCCTCAGGGACGTGATTCAGTGAGCCTGCATTAAACTCATGTTCCTGCACCCCGTGGCATATGGGAGGAAGGCAGAAGAGCTGCTGTGGAGGAAAATGTACTCTGATATCATCACGCTGCTTATGAAGGGGAACAGAAAATGCATGGACACCTCAGACACTGGGAAGGCCCTTTGCGGGCTCACCTGCAGGGCAGCCTCAGATTCTATGTACATCTCTTCCTGTTTCTTCTGGATCACTATGAGCTGAGGCTACAGAGCCACATAGACTGGCCTCACAGCACCATCCACTTGACTGGCTGTAAGAAAGTGGGTCCCACATCACAGGAAGAGGCTGCCTGGGCTCTCATGGCCTGCCGTCACTGCCTTCTCTACCTGGGGGACTTGTTCGGCTATCAGAATGAGTTCCTAGGCCTGGCCACCAAGAACTTGGCCGAGAGATGCTATTACAGAGCTCTGTCAGTGGCTCCATGCATGGGGATGCCCTTCAACCATCTGGGAGCTCTCACAGGGAGCAAGTACTACCACGTGGAAGCCACATACTTCTACCAGTGCTGCCTCCACTCAGAGGTGCCTTTCAGAGGGGCAGCTTGGCCCCTCAAACAGCTCTATGATCGCACAGGCAAAAGGTACAGCCATCTGAAGAGGTACTGGGGAAAGAAACTATCGCACAGCTAGAGGCAGTGTGGGGATAACAAAGGGCTGCTGGTGAGCTTCCTCTACAGCCTCACAGGAAATTCCGAACAGTCAGGCTGATAGCCCTGTGCCAGCTGGTTCTGGAAGACTTTCGCCTCTGCCTTTCCTACCGGCTATGTGCATCAGAGCCAGGCCAGGCTTCCACAGAGCAAAAGCCCCCCAAAAGCTATTTGTTTCTCCCAGATCTCCTCATCTTCCACATGGTGGTTCTTTGCCTCATGACTGTGCACCCCCTGAGGAAAGCAGGCTCAAAGCAGTACAAACCAGCAGCCATCTTCACCCTGACCCTCTTCTCTCACCTAATTCAGCATGTAAATACACAAATCCAGGCTCAACTCCAGGAAGGGAAGCTCATGCCAGAGGTGGCTGCCTCCAGTGATAGAAGTGTGACCAAAGAGACCAGAGAGGGCAACAAGACTCCCGAGCCCCTGGTCCTCACGACTGCAAACCCCAGAAAAGCCATAGGTGGTCTTGTGTTTCCAGTGAGGGTTATACCTCAGAGGCCAGTTTCCTTTTCTGCAATGACTCTGATGGGACAGAAGATGAGGAAAAATGTCCTAAGTTCACAGATCCACTCAGAAACCAGCAGTGAAACATCTTACTCCCATTTGATGGAAGAAGAAGGGAACAGCCCTCTGGATCCAGCAGTAATGCACGTGTGGGGCCATATCCAAATCTAAAGCTAACCACCCCAAGAATAAATTGAAGGCACATAAGTCTCCCAGTAGTCTCTTAGATCTCTTAAACCCAATGGTGTCTGCTAACCTGCCGGCTTCATTGAGCCAGAAGCTCCAAAGAGAAAACAGCCCACCCATGGCTTCTGGCTTCAGCCCCAGAATCCTGATACCCCAGTGTAGACTGAGCCTGGCCACCAGCAGTACCTCAGGCAATGTGAGCAGCTTTCCTGAGCAGAGTTTCACACGGCTTCCTGCTTGGGGCAGAAGACCTCCATCGGCCCCTCCCACGACAGTCTCCAGACCATAAAAAGGAAACTGAAGATCCTCTCTACAGAGGGGCTACTGCCCACCATCAAATTGATCCCGGGCAGGCTTTGAACCAACCACAGCCTCCTCTCCTCACATTGGCGGAGTTCACGTAGCCTGTGGGGTTACTTGTGTGTGCTGCTGAACCTTTTGCCCATGGTGGGAAACCTTCAGCAACCAGGTGTGGGCCTGTCCCACGACCTCCATGTCCTGTTACAGAGCTGGAAAGGCCCTCCAGGTCCCTGAAGCTCCCTGAGGACACTGCCCTATTCCAGCATTCTCAGGGGAGGGTGGGCCCAGCGCAGGTCCCACCTCCACTCAGCCACCAGGATGAAGCTGCCATGTGTATCTCTTTCCTCAGAAGTTTTGGCCACTTTGCAACTGGACTCCCTGGAGGGTGCCTGAGGTTTGACTCTAAGCTGGGTGTCTTTGTGAGTAACACCCTTGAACGATCAGAAAGCCCATCTCAGCTGCTTCCAAGGGGAACTCCAAGGATTGAGTCTTCCAAAGACATAGTTCAGCTCTGCCTTTACTGTGAAGGGGTGCTGCTAGAGAAGACCCTCAGGAGCCCCCAGACTTGATCAGCTTTGACCCCTTACCTGTTCCCTGACCCTGAGGCCCTCTGTGAGGATCTTCCAGTCATCCACCAACTTGCCAACAGAGGTAAGTTTTTCCTCTTCCTACCCAAGATTGTGGTTGACACATTATATAACCTGAGGAGGGAGGAACACAGGGCCTTGGCAGCCCTCACCTATCTGGAGGATGAGCTGAAGAGAGGGAACCAGATATTTTCTGTCAGTCCTGCCAGTCCTTTGAGTCAAAGAGGGTGGTGAAGCCCAGGATGGCCAGACAGGACTCTGATGTCTGGGACCTCTTTAATATTCTTGACTCTTTACTATTCTTGTCTGCTGGAATCATCCAGGCCAGGGACATTGGATCTCAGCGGCATGGTGACTGTCATCACTGGAATCTATTTGGATAATCATAGGAATTTCTCATATCCCCTGCACTGGTGCTGGGGATAGCAATTGGAGCTGGTGTGGAGGTCAAGAACATCCTGCATTTCCACAGAGAATGGAAAGTGATCAGGTGACATAGTTACATCTCTCTTGTCCCTTCTCCTTCAGTACTTATGGAGAAGACTCAATATATTTCATTATGACTCTGAATGCTAAGGTGGGTACTGTGTAAATGGATATTTGTGTCCACCCATAGGTAGAGTTTTAAGGTACCAGCTTCTAGGGGCCTTCTTGTTTCATTCTTGGCCATCTTGGCTGGACCACATGTTCTCTCCCTGAAAAATCTCAAGATTAACTCAGTGCCTAGGGTTTTTACAGTAAAGTTGCAAGTTCAGGAAGCACTCTTAAGTGCAAATCTAGATCCGTAGACTTTCTGTAATTTGTTTTAGCTCTGTTCTATGACAAGCAACTTTTACTTTCATTGTTTTATTATGATGCACATGCTTACTATCAAAGGTAGGCTTCTGTCATCTGAGAAACCCAATAAATATAAAGTGAAAATTCATGATTGATGTGAAGGGTTTTATTGAACTCTTGGCCATGACTAATAGCCCCAAGGACTGGCAGACTCTGTTCTGCTTTTGGTAATTTGGGAATAGGTATTTCATGGTACAATAATAACATTTTTCATTACATGTAATTCAAAATTTTTAACATTGGTTACTATGAAATTGTCTCTTGCATTTTATTTCTGGCTCCCAGATATTTCTGGGGCTGGGATTTAGCTCAGTTGGTAGAGTGCTGCGCTGCAGTCTCTGAGGTCCCAAGTTCAATTCCCAGCACCGCAAAAATGGAAGAAGGACCTGGCAATCCACTCCCAAGGCAATCCCGAAACAGTCAGCTATTGAAAACCCTATGAGGGTCTCTATGAGTGGGATACTGACTCAACGGCACCTAACAACAACAACAACAGATATTTCTGGAGGTCTCTTCAAACTTCTGCTTGCTGTATACTCCAGGGAATAACTCTTTTCCTAAAATTAGCAAAACTTGGATGTATATTCTGTTAATAACCCAATAAACATTAAAATCTACAACTTCACTCTGACTGTAAATGCATTAAAAGTATTTACATCAATATCTTCCCCTCTGTCAGTCCCAGAAGTTCTTTCCTGACAAACGATCACACATCAAGGCCAAACTCAGTACTCTTTGAAGATCTCAAATTATGGAGGCATTTGCGTCCTCCTTATCTTGCTGCCTCCTCCTCCTCACAAACTCAGCTTTAGACCATTTGCTACCCTTGTAGGCAGAAAAATCCCATGATCAGTTCCATGCCATGGTTACTCCTCTCCATTGGTCCAAGGTCAACAACATACAGGGAGGAAGGATTGACTGACTACCCTGGGGGTTAGGGACAGATCAGGAAGAAAATGTGAGTTGGTGAGAATTTGAAAGAAAAGGGGAAGGTTGATGAGGGGAAAAGCAGGTAAAATGGTCAAAGGGCAGAGAACCATGAAAGGCTCAGGAAAGTCTAAGGAGTTTGCTGTCATTAAAGAAGGTATGAACTTGGGAGAGGTGTATGAGACTCAGTGAAGTGAGATCCTGAAAAGCCCAAGTGCCATTCCTACCTTCAGCACCCAAGCCTTTCCAAGGACAGCCAGTGGAAGGGAGGTAAGTATTTTTAGTCTCCCAGCCTTCACTTGCTTAAAACCATTGTTCACACTATTTTTGAAGTAATTAATACTTGGATCATGCTAATGTAAGACAAAAAAGCAATTGTTCCTTGAACCAGAAAAACTAAAGAAGCCTTCAAATTCCTTCATTAATCTTCATTTTCCTCCTCATAGGCTCTTCAATGTCATCATACCTGAGCCCATGCTTTTCCATGCTCATCACACCTGCCTCCTTGAAGGGAGGAGATACTGAGCCTAGAAGGTTCCACATGGCAGAAACAAGACTTCCTCCCAATCTATCAAATTTCAAATGCTCAAACAGTGGCTTTGCATCCTTCTCATTTAGCATTGTTGTTGTTGGATGCCATTGAGTCGGATCCTACTCATAGTGAGGACAGTAGAACAGAATGAAACACTATCTGACACTGTGCCATGCACACGATCTTTTTATGTTTGAGCCCAATGTTGCAGTCACTATGTTTCTTCTCATTTTGAGTTGTGCCACATCGGCAAAATGAGGTCCCAGGGGCTTTACTCCATTCCTGTCATTAAAGTCGACTCTACTTAAACTCGACTTTTGAATGCCTTCTTGCCTGGGTGGCTCATTTTCCTGCACTATATTTGACAGTGCTTCTATCCTATTAACAGGATTTTTCAATGGCTAATTTGTTTTGGGAGTGGGCTGTTAGGTCCTTCTCCATAGTATTTCTTAGTTTGGAAGCTCAACTGAAACCTGTCTACCTTGGGTGGCCCTGTGAGTATCCAAAATA
Source organism: Pedetes capensis (assembly GCA_007922755.1). Lineage (NCBI taxonomy): Eukaryota > Metazoa > Chordata > Mammalia > Rodentia > Pedetidae > Pedetes > Pedetes capensis. Next base: position 6,093 of record VMDO01039034.1, read on the forward strand.
TTGGTGGGATAGCTTTCAGCATCACAGCAACATGAGAGCCCCCACACCATGACAAGCTGACAGACACATGGGGTCATTTAGCAAATGTTCTATGTAATTTCAATAGCAGTGGTACCTTGGCATTTGACCATAACTTATTTGGAAGCCTGGTTGAGTGCCAATCAGTTTGAGTGCTAAGCACTTTTTTCCCCTACAAAATAATGAAAATGTATTTATTGGTTCCAAGACCACATTGAATGGCTAATTCAAACACATGTATGCCACTCACATTTAGTTGTTGTTGTTTTAGGTGCCATCTAGTTATGCTCTACTCATAGCAACCCTCATAGGGTTTTCAATGGCTAATTGTTTTGGTATAGCCTCAGGAGTGGATTGCCACATCCTTTTTCCATTTTTGCAGTACTGGAAATTGAACCCTGGACCTCAAAGACTGCAGAGGGGCGTTCTATCAACTGAGCTAAATCCAGGCCACATCCTTAGTAGTAAGTTCTTTAAAAAATTTAATTGTTGTTCTTACTGAGTTTCTGTTTCCTTCACTTACAGTGCAAGAAAATTTCTTGGGTGTCATGACGGCCATGGTATACATGTATGTGTACTTATGTAAAATTAATCACAAGATCATGAACACAGCACCAGGACTGGGCTTTACTGCTTGAAATCAATTTACAAAGTGACACTTTCCCTTTTGTTTCACCTGGAAGTGTCATGGGTAAGCATGGCATAAAACAATGGTCAGGTGCTGAGAGAGGTAATTGAACACTGAGCCAGAATTCTCTCAAAAATATGGATCAAGGACTGAAAAGTTTGACCACAGAGCAGTTTGAGTGCTGAGGTGCCATTGTAATTCTATAAACTCTAGGACAGTTTCTAACACATTCTCTTTCTGAATCCTCCTTTTGTACACTGAGTAGGATGGTGGAATCTTGTTAGGAATTAGGCTACTGACTTTGTGTCTACTGTATCTCTAATTTGGTGTGAGTATAACATTGTTCTTCATTGTGCTGGTAGAATAAAGAACAGATGGAGATACCCAAAACAAATTGACCTACAGCATTATCTATATTGTTTATTTTCTCTTTTTCAAATTTCCATCTACAGATTGCTATCTCTTTTCCTTCAAACTTCAGTCTCATCTTTTATGTCTTCTTCTTCTAGTACCAAGTACAATTGGCTTCTTCTAGACCCATCAATGAAGTCAAAACTCATGCTTTAAGATTTTTTTTTAGTACTAGGGACCTGAATCCAGAACCTCACCCATGCTATGCAAACACTCTACCACTGAGATACAACTTTAGCCTCTTTTTTATTTTTATTTATTTATTTTTTTTTTTTTGAGATAGGGTTTTGCTAAGTTTTATAGGCTGCCTCATGGGCTGAGATTTAGCTCAGTTGGTAGAGCGCTGCGCTGCAGTCTCTGAGGTCCCAAGTTCAATTCCCAACACCGCAAAAATGGGAGAAGGACCTGGCAATTCACTCCCAAGGCAATCCCAAAACAGTCAGCCATTGAAAACCCTATGAGGGTCTCTATGAGTTGGACACGACTCGATGGCACCTAACAACAACAACAACATAGGCTGCCTCTGGCCTTGAACCTGTAATCCTCCTGTCTGAGCCTCTGAGTAGCTAGGATTACAGGCATGTGCCACAGTGCACAGCTAAGAAATTTTAATGGTTTCAAACATCCATGCATACCATTTCTGTGGACTTGTATCTCCTTAAGTATCTCTGTATTTTCTCCAGCAAACTTCTAAAACAATGAGCTACACCTACTCTCTCCATTCTCCTCTCATTCATTCTTCAAACTTCTATATTCTGGCTTCTTCACCCATGGCTCTGCTGGAACTGCCCTTGCCAATGTGACTCCTGTGCAGAACAACTGATGAATTTAAATTCCTTATCCAGGCTAGGGGTGTAAGCTCAGTGGTAGAACACTTTCCTATAATGCATGAGGCCCTGGCTTCAATCCCCAGTAAAATACTTCCACTCCAGTAACCTGGAAGCTCGTCAAAGTCAAGAATCAAACTTATTCCTCTGAATCCATGTCCACAAGCTCATGGCACAGTGCCCAAACGCAGTGTTGTTCAATAGATGCTTCACACAGAGTTCAACCCCTCCATGAAGTAAGTATAGTTCTAGAGCTCATTAATCTATACACTTTTAATAGCAAGATAACAAGATCATCACAGTTTACATGGGGTTTTAGAGGATTCAGTGCATGGTTGCTTGGCCCTATGAGCTTGGGCAGAACATCATGGCAGTGGCAGAGGAGGATCTTCACTTTATGGTGGACAAGAAGTCTGTGATATGGTTTCTGAAGAGGACAACACTGCCTGTGTACTGCATGACAGTTTGTCACCAGGTGAAGCTATTACTTAGATGGTTATAGTGAGCCAACTGCTTTATAATTCTCTTTTTACCCTGTTTGTTGTTGTTAGGTGCAGTTGAGTCAGGTCTGACTCATAGAGACCCAATGCACAACAGAATGAAACACTCCCGGACCTTGTGTCAAGCATATGGTCTTTTTTGTGTTTAAGCCCATTATTGTAGCCACTGTGTCAGTCCAAAAACCTGCACCTACTAACTGACTTACCTCATATTCCATTCCAGACATGTTTGGCAGCAAATCTATCCCAAGTAGGTCTGGCTCAGTTACAAGCACCTAAAAGCATAAAGTAGGCAAGGAAAGGAAGTCTCAGTGAGGGTCAGGGAGAACCTAGAGGGCAATTTATGGGCCGTAGAAATCACTATCCTCCCACCCCTGTGTTATTGTCACGGTGATGTACAAATGCTCACAGTTATTCAGATGTCCCAGGGAAGGGAGGAGAGCAACAACTCTGACATGCGGTTTCAACTCTGCTCTGAAATGCTATTTACCCAAGAAGAAATTGCTTTAAATGGGAAGACACTGAGTTATATTTACAAGGGAAATTTTACGTTTGGGTTGGAATAGTTTCAAAGGTGAGTTATGTTCAGACAATAACTTGAGCTAGAAAAAATATATACATGTGCTACAGTGCGTAAATTTCAGGTTCACTATAAATGATTGTTATATGTTTTTAGGCAACCAGAAACTATATTGTGATTGAATCATATATTTTGACTGTAATACTTTCTTTTATAACCTTTTGCATCATATTTCCATCTGCCTTCTCTATTTCTCTGCTGGATTTTCCCACATATCTGAAATTCAACAGACCTAGAAGTAAGGTCATTATTTCTACCTGAACTAGCCCTTTTTCCTCAAAGTTTCTATCTTGTAAGTGCCATTTAACTGATTAAGTTTGAAACACTGGTTCCATTCTTCTCTCTTAATGAAAACAATTTATAAATAAACACACAAAAAAGCATTAAAGTGAAAATAAAAGACCCTCCATGCATACATGTTATTTTCAAGGAATTACTTTATATCTAACAAATATGAAATCTGTAGGGTAGAAAGACTTGGGGAGAAGCTGATGCTGCAGTCTTGAGGCATAATTTCGTTTTCCTTGGGAACACCACAATTTTGCACTTAAGGACATATGGGCCTTTCATCTGATTGAATGAAGCCCACCTCATTATTGAGGTAGTCTCCTTTACTTAAAGTTGGCCAACTATAAATGTTAACAAAATATCCTGATAGCAATATTAGATTAGTGTTCAATTCAAAACTTGGGTACCAGAGCCTAACCAAATATAAAAGCAAGCTTTACACATCTGCAATAATTTCTCAACAACTTTCTGAGTGTATCAGTAAATATTTATAAGAACTTGGCTCAGTTAATTTAGCTTAGTTGATAGGGTTCTGCTCTGCCCTCTCTGAGGACCTGGGTTCAATCCCCAGCACTACAAAAACAGGAGAAGCATGTGGCAGTCCACTCCTGAAGTAATCCCAAAGCAATCAGGAAAACCCTATGAGAGTCAGACCTGACTCAATGGCACCTAACAACAGTAACTGGCTACAGTAGATGGCTATTTTTTGGACTGGGGTTTAGCTCAGTTGGTAGAATGGTGCTCCTTCACATTTTCCGGGGGCCTGGGTTTGATCCCCAGCATGGCAAAAATAGGAGCAGGATGTGGCAATCCACTCCCCAAAACAATCCCAAAACAATCAGCCATTAAAAACTCCATGAGGGTGGTTATGAGTCAGCCACAACTCAACAGCACCTAACAAAAACATAACAGAGATTTTATCAGTTCTAGATATTATGTTTGCTGCTGTGGATATATGATCTTGTCCTTGAAGAAATTGGAGTTCCCAAAGTACAACTTGCCATGTAATCAAATGCATCCCAATCATTGTAGTTTGAACAAGATACTATGGGATTGGAGAGGAGATGGTGACAATGCCATCTAGAGATTTCCAAAGGAAATACTCCTTGAGCTCCTTGAGCCTGTGTTTCAATCTATTGTCCCTGCTCTAATCTGAATCCTCTTCAGTGAGACAAATTGCCCTGCAGTTGACAGATCACTGTACCTTCCTAGCTGATCTTTCTGCCTCTGTGCTCTCAATCATGCCATCCCTCCACCTTGCAGCTTGCATTATTGTGCTCTTCTATGCATGCTCCTGTCTCTCTCTTGGCTCATTGTGTATAATGGACAAATCCTTTAGCTTGGTGTAAAAAATTCAGGACTAGATGGAGCATATATTCTTTTCAGCTTCATTCAGCATTTCCTTTCCTTTGAGCATACCCTCCATTGTCTAGCCTCACCATTTCTTTTCTTCTCAATATCCAAGCATTTCCCCACACTGTTCCTTTGATCTGGAATGCCTCCTTTCCCACTTTATATAGCAAGATTGTACTTATTCAGATTAGAGGCGTAGCTCAGTGGTAGAGAGCTTGCCTATTGTGGACAAGGTTCTGGGTTCAATCTCCAGCACTGCAGGAAAAAACATTTTATTTCTTCCTTTGAATTAATAAATGTTATAGAGTACGGAGTAAATGTTAGGGTACGGAGTAGTAGGGCTTTTGCTATTTCTATTGAGTACCTATTACATAGTTTTTTGTTATAACTTATCAACTAACATAATTTATGAAACTCTTTAATTAATATGCAGTAAAAATTATATGCAGTTGTGAGTTATTTTCCCACTTTCCCATGTATTCATGTGGTTGCATCACATTGAGATTGTCCTCTCCACCTTTAACCCTCTGTGTTATTTCCCCTCTCCATCTCCCTTCCACAATCTTTGCAGCCTCCACCAGACCCCTCATTCTTCTTTCAACTCTACTTATATTTTCCCTTTTTAGGTAAGCCTGATTGTTTCTTATGGTATATCTACATATTTATAGTTTTTTTCCTTTCCTTTAAATTAGTTTTAGCTCCAAGATACAAGTGAGGACACATGGTATTTCTCTTTTTGGGCTTGGGTTTGTTTGCTCCGGATGATATTCTCTAGTTCCATCCATTTTGCTACAAATAACATTATTTCATTCATTTTCATTGCTGCGTAATATTCTATTGTGTGTATATACCACAACTTTTTAAATCCATTCCTCCATTGATGGACATCTTGTTTGATTCCATACGCTTGTGATTGTGAAGAATGCCATATTTAAATATGGAAATGCAGGTGTCCCTGTGGTATGATGACTTATCCTTTGGGTGTATTCTTCTGAAATCAAATATTACCTTTTCTCTGAGGATTTCTTCATTTCTGAGTGCAATTAATTGCTCTTTCTGCTGTACTTTCTTTTTTTATTAGAAATTTTTATAGTACATCATAATGTGATTCATTTTGACATGCTTTTCATTGTGACAATTTTCATATATGCAGTTTGATAAGCATTATTCATACAGGTTACCCTTACCCTCCTCTATGTTTCCCCCTCCCCCCTTCCTATCTAAGTTTCCCATCCAACTCTTCTCTATCTTTTACTATATAGTATTTTTCTATATGTCCTTGGGTTCCATTTCTGTTTAAGATAGAAACTTTTCCTGTAGTGGTCTTTGTTTCTATCTTGTTAGAACAATTACATGCGATTTCTAGTCCATTTATAGAGGTCAATATAAATGGACTAGAAATCTGCTGTACTTTCATAGTGTGTTGCTCATATATTTTTATAACTCATGTCTTACATTGGAATCATTTCTAGTTCTCTGTTACTAACCTGTGAGCACCATAATGGAGAGAACTATACAGTTGTACTTGGCATCATCTTCTTTCTTATGCTGAGATTCAAAGTTGGCATATAATATGTTTAATATATATATATTTGTTTGTTGCCCCCAAGTTGCACATTTTTCTAAGCTAATGCTTCAGTGTTATGCCAAGTTAATTTAATGGACATTAAAAATAAAGACTAATAATGGTTAGAATCATTCCTAATAATTAGGTGCTTTTTTCTTGGCTTTGAGGTTGAGGGAGACTCAAAATTTGAAGATCTGAGTTTAAGCCCTTCATTGATTTCTCTATATTTTTTAAAAATGGGTTTTTGTTTCATTTTATTATTTTATTTTACTCTAGCTTTATTAACACTTAGGAAAATGGGAATACCAGAACACCTAATTGTGCTCATGAGAAATCTGTGCATGAACCAGGAGGCAGTTGTTCGAATAGAACAAGGAAAAACTGAGTGGTTTAAAGTTGAGAAAGGTGTGCGTCAGGGCTGTATACTGTCACCCTATCTCTTCAATTTATACGCTGAGCAAATAATCCGAGAAGCTGGACTTTATGAGGAAGAACGTGGCATCAAGATTGGAGGAAGACTCATTAACAACCTGCGTCATGCAGATGACACCACTTTGCTTGCTGAAAATGAAGAGGATTTAAAACATTTACTGATGAAGATCAAAGATCATAGCCTTCAATATGGGTTACGACTAAATATCAACAAAACAAAAATCCTTACGACTGGGTCAGCACGCAACTTCACATTAAATGGAGAAAAGATTGAGGTTGTCCAAGATTTTACTTTGCTTGGCTC
>VMDO01039035.1:0-13008 GCA_007922755.1 Pedetes capensis
TCAATTACAATAGGAAGAGGTGGAAATTAGACTTCTTAAAGCCAGGCAGACAAGACTTCAACATCATTTGCAGAAGCCACTGTCAGCCAGTCACTATATTCCAACACAAGCAGTAAGCCAGTCTGTGGTGGCCCACACCTGTAATCCCAGCTACTCAAGAGGCTGAGGCAGGATGGAAAGTTCAAGGCCAGCCTGAGCTACCTACTCAGACCCCTTCTGAAGAAGAAAAACAATAAGACAGACCCTGGCAATATGACAGTCATTCTGTTATGGTACTAATGGCACATCAGCTTTCCCAGCCCATTACTGAAATACTTTGGTCACAGCCAGAAATCAACACATTTTCAGATGAAATTGATTTTTTTTTTTTTTTTTTTTGTGGTACTGGGGGTTGAACCCAGGGCCTCACGCTTGCCTGCTTTGCAAGTGCTGGATCACTGAGCTGCACCCTCAGCCCATATTTTTACTTTTTGAGACAGGGTCTCGCTAAGTTATGCAGACTGCCTCTGGTCTGGAACTTGCGATCCTCCTGCCTCTGCCTCCCAAGCCGCTGGGACTACAGGTGTGCGCCATTGCGCCCAGCCAGATGAGTTTTTAAGACCTGAGCCTGAGGCTGACCTTCGGACGCATGTTGCTCAGACTTCCCATCTCAGAAGGAATCACTAGTAGGTAAAAATGAAATCTACTAACTGGGAAATACCACCGAAGGAAGGAGCTTGGTTAGAATAGAAGCCAGGAGACTGTTGACCATCAACATGAAAAAAAAAAAAAAAACACAGAAATTGATAGACAGGCATCAAGAAAACCTAAACAACCATAAAGAAAGGGTTGATGAGTTAGAAAACATGTGCAGCAAGACGACTCTGGAGTGAAGTCACTGATCTCTCTAAAATTCAAAAGATGAAAAAAATAACTTCAGATTCTACAAACTGAAAAAGTAGAATCTACCCCCAAAGTTGAAAAAGTTGAAGACAGAGTTTAAGAAAAATAAAAAGTTATCTTCTGCAGAAAATGACAGATGGGGTTTGACTCAGGACCAAGAACAGATCCATGTGGGAGCGAGAGAAAGCAGTGAATGTGAACCTTTGAAATCATAGCCTTCTGTGATGGAGCAAAATAATTCTGTGACAGAAGAAAAAAATTGAAAAGCTTCAGGAGGGTTCAGAGCTTCCAGTTGTTGTTAGGTGCCATTGAGTCAGTATCCGATCCACAGCTACCCTGTGTACAACAGGCGAAACACTGTTGTCAGTGCTTTTCTGCTGTTCATAGGGTTTTCAATGGTGGATTGATTTTTGGGAGTTGGTTGCCATGTCCATCTCCCAAGCCTACAACACCTGGTGTTCCCAGGTGGTCTCCCATCCAAGGACTAACCAGGCCCGACCCTGCTTAGCTTCCGAGGGATCAGGGATCCAATGCCATAGGGCTACGGCTGCAGGCAGAGCTTCCAGAGGAATTCTATAAATATACTTGAGCCTTAAGAAAAAAATTTAAGTTTATAGTAAAGCACAGAAGACAAAGACAGAAGACTTAGATCTCTATGTAAGAAAAAAAAATCACCCAACATGAAAGCTGGAATAACACAGAGAAAAAGCGTGAAGTGACATGTATTGCTGACCCTAAGACGCTAGACACTATCATGAAACTAGAGGCTGAGGTGGCTGAACTGAATGTAACTGAATAGAATCTTGGGGAAGGTGAAACACCCACTAAAGATCATTGAAGATCAAAAACAGGATAAAGCCAGGCACCATGGCACATGCCTGTAATCCCAGCTACTCAGGAGGCTGAGGCAGGAGGATCAATAGTTTGAGGCCAGAGGCAATTTGCAATCTAGTAAGGCACTGTCTTGAAATAGAAAATAAAAAGGGGGCTAGGGGTGCAGCTCAGTGGTGGAGCACTCACCTAGCGTGTCTGAGGCCCTGGGCTCAACCCTCAGTACTAGGGGGAGAAAAGGCAGCGTAAGATGCAGCCATTTCAGTCTTTACAAGAGAAGATATGGGCAACAAATGATTTTAGACACAAGCTTGGGTAAATGATGATCACACATACCCAGATCTTTTCAAGGGAAGATGTGGAAAGTAAGAATTTGCAAAACACAGCTAGCCACAGTGGCACATGCCCATAATTCTAGCACTTGGGAGGCCGAGGCAAGAGGATCCACAGGAGTTCAAGGCCAGCCTGGTCTACATAGTGAGTTCCAGGCCTGCCTGGGCTCCACAGCAAGACCCTTTCTCAAAAGAACAAAACAGAAACAGAAACAAAAGGATTTGCAAGACACAACAGAATAGATCAAAGTCCAGCGGCAGGAAAAAGACAAGAGATCTAAACAGATTGGTATTTCTCAAGTAAAGAGCTCAGTGTCTGGATGGAGAAAACGGAAGCAAAAAGCATGGTTATGTAAAGCTGAAACTGAAAGATTAGTAAAGGGGAGAAGAGAACAAGAATTCAATTGTTCCAGTTGGAGATTCAACTTTGAAATGAAAAGAATACGCCTTTCACTGAACAGTTTGGGCAACTATTCCCTATGAGCTTGGTAAACTAACTCAGGTCTTCCAGCAGAAAGACTTAGAGATGTACGGTCCTCACTCTAGTTTAGTTTCATCTACTCACATCCAGAACACGGCTCGCCTTCAGCGGCAACTTCAAGCATGTGCTCTGCAATGACGATAAACGTTAGCTGTCTGGAATGAGGCGCCCAGGGAGAAAGGCAATCTAAAAAGAGATTGTCAGGCTGGGGATGCAGCTCAGTGGTAGAGCGCTTCCCTAGCACGTATAAGGCCTTGGGTTCGATCCTCATCACCACAAAATAAATAAATTATGTGTGTGTGTGTGTGTGTGTGTGTGTGTGTGTGTGTGTGGTACTGGGGGTTGAACCCAGGGCCTCGCGCCTGCATGCTTTGCAAGTGCTGGACCACTGAACTGCACCCCAAGCCCATTTTTTGTACTTTTTGAGACAAGGTCTCGCTAAATTATGCAGACTGCCTCTGGTCTCGAACTTCCGATCCTCCCACGTCTGCCTCCCGGGACCACTGGGATTACAGGCGTGTGCCACCACGCCCGGCAAAATAAATAAATTCATGAAATAAAAAGAGTGTCACCACATGATAGATATTCCTGCTAAAGAAATAGCCCTTATCAAGCTCAGGATGAAATTAAAAAAAAAAAAAAAATGGCCCTGAGACTGGAAAGTAGTGGTCAGGATATGTTTAGAAAACAGATCTATTATACTTCATTGCAGAGAAAGACATGGATATAGATGCACTGAGTCAGAAAGTCAGGCTTTACTGGAAGTTTTGCAAATCTGCAACACTGGTAGTGAGATTGGAGGTATTAATAGGAATCGGCTTGAAGGGCTTTTAGAAGAACGCAATACGTGACAGCAGCGTGCTTAGAAAATGAAAGCACGGAGCCAGGAGCAGTGGCGCACACCTATAATCCCAGCGGCTTGACAGGTGGAGGCAGGAGGATCGCAAGTTTGAGACCAGAGGCAGTCTGCATAACTTAGCGAGACCCTGTCTCAAAAACTAGAAAAAATAATGGGCTAGGGGTGCAGCTCAGTGGTCCAGCACTTGCAGAGCACGCAGGCGCAAGGCCCTGGGTTCAACCCCCAGTACCGCAAAAAAAAAAAAAAAAAAAAAGAAGGAAGCACAGAAGTGCTGGGAAGCAGCCGCAGTACAAACTTGGCAGCCTGAGGAGTCCAAGTTCAAGAAGAACTTTGGCAGAATGGGTGGTCACTGGTGGATGCCCAAGCATCTCCAACACAACTCTGAAGCCCCACTGGTCTTCCGTGCTTAATAGTTCCTTTTCAGAACTTATTGTTACATTTCCAGAAATAAAATCTCATTCTTCTATTCCTCCGGCAAGGCTTTCTCTTTGTGACAAGCCTCTGAATTCACCAGGAGAGAAAACACTAGCTAAAAAGGCACCAAGAAGTTTGAAAAAGACCCCACAATCCATACCCAAAGGAGCCGATATGAATTCCCACCACATACTTTTATTAACCTCCCTGGACTTGAAACGGGTGGGGCAGGGCATCTTTTTAAAAATGCTGTTTCAGGGAGTATGCCTACATACACACTTCTGCTGATGTCATCTGGCTGGAGTGCTGGAGTCATGCTAAAAGGGCTTTGGAAGCAACAGGAGATCCTCAGGGTGGAGGTGTTTAAAGAAATCAAGCCACTGTCTGTGTGTACTTTTTTACAAGGTGGTCTTTTGAACAATCTGTTTGCAGTTTTATTTTTTGTGTGTTTGGTACAAGAAGGGGACTGGATGTGGGGCTTCATACATGCTTTGCAAGCGCCCTACTGCAGAGCTGCACCCCAGGCCAATTTTTTTTTTTTTATTTTGACACAGGGTCTCGCTAAGTTCTGCAGGCTGCCTCTGGCCTCAAACTTGAGATCCTCCTGCCTCAGCCTCCCGAGTTGCTGGGATTACAGGCGTGAGCCACCATGCCCAGCAGTTTTACTCTCTTGAATAAAAATATTCTTAATGCTTTTTAAAGAAGTGTCTGTTAAGGGCTGCGAAGGTATTCGCCAAAGTTACAAACAGTGATTACTTCTTCTGAGGGAGGGTGAGGGCGAGGTAGAAGGCTGTGGTTAAAGGATACTTCAGGCAGTGTTGTAATGTTTTCAGTTTCTATGAGCAGGTGTTTGTGGTAAACATTAACTTGTGTTAGCTTTCAAAAATTATAAAATACCTGAGTGCCCACTCCCTATGTACAAAAGTACAAAATTAAAGAGAAAATTCTCTTTTTTGTCCTAAGCGTTCTGGGAACCCACTCTTGTGTTAATCTGTTTTCTTTCAGATACTTTAGAAACATGTGTATATATAACCACATCTTCATTCTTTTCTTTTTTTTTTTTTTTTTTTTTTTTGCCAGTACTGGTAGTTGAACCCAGGGCCTTGCACTTGCATGCTCTGCAAGTGCTGGGCTGCCCCGGCCCTCCGGGCTGTTCAACAGGGACCTAAAGTAGGGGGCGAATGAATGAGAGAGAGACAAGAGACACGAAGGATGAGAGCAAGACAGGCTGTCTGATCAAGCTCCAAAGTCTTTAATTTTTTGCTGTAGCTTAAATACACATGGAGGGGGAGGGGATGGGCAAAAATGTCACAAGGGCCAGGGGATTCTTCAGTTCTTCCTGTAACCCTGACAACCACTTTCAGATGGTAATTTCAATTCAAAGGTCACAATGCCGTGTGGCTCAACATCTACTATTTTCACCACACCCTGCACCTTTTCATCAGGTATCTTGTAAAAAGTTACTTTTGGTCTTGGCTCCCTGCACTCGGCCGCTGAGCTGCATGCCCAGCCCTTTTTTTTTTGTTGTTTTTTTTTTTTTGAGACAGGGTCTTGCAAAGTTACGCAGACTACCTCTGGTCTCGAATTTGCGATCTTCCTGCCTCCGCTTGCCAAGCCGCTGGGATTATAGGCATGAGCCACTGCTCCCAGCTCCACATCTTCATTCTTTAATTCTGTCTGCCTTTAGTTTTTGCGCTATTGCTATTATTTTCTCGGTTCCCTTCCTAACTTCGGATGCTTTCTTCTCAGTCTCTCTCTTTTTTTTTTTTTTCTCGGTACTGGGGGTTGAACCCAGGGCCTTGCGCCTGCATGCTTTGCAATTGCTGGACCACTGAGCTGCATGCCCAGCCCCTTTTTTTTTTTTTTTTTGAGACAGGGTCTCGCTAAATTATACAGACTGCCTCTGGTCTCGAACTTGCGATCCTCCTGCCTCCGCATCGCAAGCCGCTGAGATTACAGGTGTGCGCCACCGCGCCCAGCCTCAGTCTCTTTGTAGCTTCTTTTTCTGATCATTTCTTAAATGTAAATGTACATTTCTCCAAGACACCATCTTCTGCAGACAGGATCTTTTCCCTTTCTCTGCCGTCTCAGAGCAAGCCCATCCACCCCATGATTCAACTTTCCCTGGTACGTCAAGGATCTCTGAGTGGGTATGCTAACTTACTCTCCTCTTGACTGCACACGGATTTAGCGGTTGTCTCCTGAACATCTCTAGCAGGATGTCCGTGAGCTTTTCAGGCACAACATAACCAAAATGGAACAAAATTTCTTTTCTTAAGACCCTTGTATCAACCAAGCAAGAGGTCTCAGAACCATAACTAACTTCCCCTCTCTGTCCATCTCTGTCTCCCTCTCTTCCCAACATTTGAAATCCAACAAACCACCAAACATACCTTAATCCATTTCCCTCTTCTCTGGCCCCATTGCTGGGGCCCATCTCTTATTTCTTGTATGGAGTAGTGCATTGACCTGTCTGGTTCCATTCTTGACCTCCTTTGAACCCAATGTCCACCCTGCTGTGAGGCTGAACTTTCTAAGATGAAGACCTAACAATGTTACTTCCCTGCTTTAAATAATGTCAGGATTCCCGTTACCTGGAGTCCAATCTTTTTCCGTACCTTCTTCTCTTTTTCATTTTTCCTTTTTTGTAGTGCTGGGGATCGAACTCAGGCCTTACCCACGTGCTAGGCAAGGACTCTACCACTGAGCTAAACTTCCAGTCTTACAGAGTCCAAACTTTAACGGGATATCCAAGACTTTGCCTTCACGGCCTTCCTTTTCCCTGGTCACCCGTATGCCGGACCTCCTCCAGCATCGTGGTACTTCTTGCAAAGCCCAGACTTTTACCCAATGGCTTCAAGCCCATGGGCCTCATATATCAAGGTAAGGCCTTCAAGAAAAGTTCAAACCCAGGCTGTTTTGTTTACTTCTTATTCACCCCATTGGTAAGGAGTGGGATCCCACATACTTCTGAACAGGGGCTCACACCTGTGAAAAATTGGGCTCAGGTTCAAGTGTGGGTGCAATATGTTAAAATTTAGAGGGTTCAGGTTTGGTGGGCAAGTTTCAGCTAAGCTTCCACACTAAGACAGACTGGAGAGAAGGACTGGGCAGCTCACTCTTGAAACAATTACCTATTGAAAATCCTGTGAATAGCAGAGAAGCACTGTCAAATACAGTGCTGGAAAATGAGCCCCCAGGCTGGAAGGTATTCAAGAGATGACTGGGGAAGAGTTGCCTCCTCCAAGTAGGGTCAACCTTAATGATGAGAATGGAGGAAAGCCACGGGGACCTCCATTTGCTGATGTGGCATGACTCAAAATTAGAAGAAACCTAGTGGCTGCAACAATGAGCTGAAACTTAAAAAAATCGTGCATGTGGCCCAGTGTTGGGCAGTGTTTTGTTCTGTGGTACATAGGGTCACTGTGAGTTGGATCCAATTTGACAGCACCCAGCAATACTGGTTAAGAATGGAAAACATCAACATCACACTGAGCTCTATGAAGGATGGTGGCAGTGGTGGCTTCTGTAAAGTACACAAACTCTCACTGACGTTCACTCAGTTGATCTCCAGGTGGCTAAGGTGTCTGAGAGGCAGATTACCTCTTCAGCACTATGTCATCTGGCCAGGGACTGAAGACAGGGAAAGGTATCCCCCCCACCTGTATGTGGGATATGCAGAAGTGTCAGGTTTGGCTGCGTGCTGTAGGGAGGATGTATGGGTGACCATGCTCAGCTTATGCGGTGCTGCTTCCGTGACTCAAGCAACAGTGAGCAGCTGGGCACTGAGGGTTACAAGATCAGAGTCTGTGACAACCTTTATTTCCAGAAGAGGCCAGAGTGTGGCCAGAGGTACCCACTTGAATGGCTGTGGTGCAGGGTTAAGGAGGGTGGGCTTTTGCGTTAGAAGCCCCACAGAAAGTTATAATCAAAGTAAGTCATCCAGAGACTCTAGGAAGCATGAGGTCACTAAAGCCTCTTCATCAAAGGAGTCTCTCCTGGCAGTAACAGGAGTGCGTATTGACTTTAATTTTAGAGCCTTATGTTGGAGGGGGCCCGACCTAAGTTGAGCTAATTTGCAAGCAACAGCAACAGTGTGTGTAAGGAAAATTTGTAAGCAAAGACTATACTGCCTCCTGTACCCCAAAAGGACTAAATGATGTTGGATTTGTATGTCCTTTATAAGTGTGTGCACAGTATAGGGTCAGCACCCACTTTGTTGTCGTACATAGGGTCGCTATAAGTCCAACTCATAGCCACCCTATGTACAGCAGACTGAAACACTTCCTGATTCTGTGCCAGGCACATGATCTTATTTATGTTTAAGCCCATTGTTGCAGACACTGTGTCAATCCACCTAGTGGAGGGTTTTCCTTTTTTTGTTGACCTGTCACTCTCCCAAACATGATGTCCTTCTCCAGGGACTGGTCCCTCCTGACCACATGTCCAAAATAGGTAAGATGCAGTCTAGCCACCCTTGCTTCCAAGGAGCACTCTGGTTGCACTTCTTCTAGAACAGATCTGTTTATTCTTTTGGCAGTCCATGGTATATTCAATAGTCGTCTCCAGTACCATAATTCAGAAGCATCAATTCTTTTCCTGTTTCCCTTGTTCAATGTCCAGCTTTCACAACCATATCATGTGACTGAAAATTCCATGGCATGAGTCAGATGCACCTTCATCTTTAGTGTGACATCTTTACTTTTCAGCATTTTAAAGATGTCTTGTGCAACAACTTTTCTGAATGCAGTGCGTCTTTTGATTTCTTGACTGCTGCTTCTACGGGTGTTGATTATAGAGCCAAGCAAAGCAAAATCATGGACAATCTCAATCTTTTCTCCATTTATTGTGAAGTTGCATACTGACCCAGCTGAAAGGATTTTTGTTTTGTTGATGTTGAGTCATGATCCATACTGAGGGCTTTGGTCTTTGATCTTCATCAGTAAATGTTTCAAATCCTCTTCACTTTCAGCAAGCAGAATTGTGTCATCTGCATAATGCAGGTTGTTCATGATTCCTCCTCTGATCCTGACTCGGCGTTCTTCCTCATAAAGTCCGGCCTCTTGGATTATTTGCTCATTATATAAATTGAAGAGATGGTGAAAGTATACAGCCCTGACGCACACCTTTCTTAATTTTAAACCAGGCAGTGTTTCCTTATTCTATTCGAACAGCTGCCTCCTGGTTCACATACAGATTTCTCATGAGTACAATTAGGTGCTCTGGTATTCCTATTTTCTGAAGTGTTATCCATAATTTGTTATGATCCGCACAGTCAAATGCCTTTCCATAGTCAATAAAACTCAGACATTAATTAAATTGTTGAATGACACAGAGCACCAACTGAAAGTAACAAGTTACACTTGTTTCCTCTGGCTGGATTCTCTGCCCTTTGCGCCAATATGAAAGATCCCACGCCTTGAGTTAGTTATATTTATAAAACTTCATGACCTGCAATAAAGAAACCACGCTGCCTCCCAAACCTCCTAAGAGACTACATTTCCCATGAAGCATTGTGGCACGCTTAGGTCATTTTCAGTTGATTTCCGGTCTCCCTCCACAAACTTCCGGTTCGCGTGGGCGGAGCCCCAAAGGGCCTTCCAATGAGCGGCTCCGCAGTCTGACGTGCGGGGAAGTCGCCCAATGAGCTTCAGGGCAGCTGCGAAAATCAGCCGGAAGGTTGCTGGGGCAGCGCGGTGGTGGTGTCACTGAGCCGCGCCAGCCGCGCCGGGTGGAGCCCGGCCGCTCCGCGCGGCCTTCTCCGCGGGGCTCGCTGCCTTCTCCGTCTCCTGTTGCCCCGGCTCCCATGTCCCTGGCGGGCGCTCCACCCCGGACCCGCCGCACCCATGGCCGCCAGCCTGAGGGAGTCTTCTTTATTCTCCACTTCCGCGTCGACCTGCGACGTGAACGACGAGGCCGTGCGCGGCACCTGCGAAGATGCCTCGCTGTGCAAGAGGTGCCTGCGGGCGCCGGAGCGGGGTCCCGGGGCGGTGGGAGGCCTGGGCGCCGCGGGGCGGCCCTGGCTGCATGCTCGGGACGTGCACTGCTCTAGAGCGCGCTGTTAACGGCGCTCCCGAGCCCCCGCGGTGCGCCCCGCAAGGGTCAGCCTGGGGACCCTGGGTGGAAGGGCTGCACTGAGCCGGGCAGACGGGGTCCGGGAGACGCGCGTCTTGGCAGATGGAAACTGCGGCCTGGAGGGGCTGAGAGAGGTGCAGGGTTTCTGTTACTCGTGGTGGGGGCATTAGGTGACTTAGAGTCGGGCCCGACTCACAGCGACCCTCTGTACAGCAGACGATACCCTCCTGGCGCTCTGCCGTACCAGGCACTATTGTCAGTGTTTCTCTGCTATTCATAGGGTTTTCAGTGGCTGATTGATTTTTGGGTGTGGGTTGTCAGGTTCTCCTCCCTCTATTCTTTGTTGATTTACTTTTTTTTTCTTTCTTTTTTTGGGCGGAGGGGGATCGTGGTCTCCATTGTGCACTTGAAACTTAGGCCCACGAGGGGGTGATGAGCTGCCCTGGGTCTCTTAACGTTTGTTTACAGAGCCGGGACCCCCCCCACCACACACACACACCAGCATTAGGCAGTGGTAGGAGGCATCGCCAGTGCAGGAGGGCCTAAGAGAGAGAGAACGGGAGGCTCTCGTTTCCTCCATTCATTCAGCGAATTGATTGGGAGACTACTTTGTGGCAGACCCTTCCTTTGGACTGATTGGTGGAGTTTGTTGTTGTTGTTGTTAGGTGCTGTTAAGTCGGTATCCGACTCATAGCGACCCTCAGGGTTTTCAATGGCTGTTTCGGGATTGCCTTGGGAGTGGATTGCCAGGTCCTTCTCCCATTTTTGCGGTGCTGGGAATTGAACTCGGGACCTCAGAGACTGCAGCGCAGCGCTCTACCAACTGAGCTAAATAAAGTGATTGAGAATTCTTGATGTGCAAGGCAGCCTGGTGGGGGATGTACTGGACTCGTGGTCTAGATGGGGAAGACAGACAAGGAGCAAATAGTTACTTATGGAATATGTAATTACAGCTGCGTGTTGCGCTCTGGGAGATACGGCGTGCCATTACAGTTTGTAATTTGTACAGTAGTGCTTAAGCAGAGAAGAAAAGACTTTTAAAAAATAGGGCTGTAGAAGAGTCTTCAGGCACAGCAAGGGAGGACTGTGGGTTGTTAGAGCAACTGAAAGACTGCTCTGGAGATGGGAGAAGTAAGCTGGGGCCAGGGAGAGATTGTAGGGTGGGGAATACCAAAGTTTTGGATGAAGCCTTGCACTTTAAAAAAAAAATGTGTTTGGAGATTAAGCATAGTGATTCAGGGCGTCAGTTCTGGAGTCAGACTCTGGCATTTACTAGCTGTGTAAACAGCAAGTTTCTAACCCATTTTGTGCCTCAGTTTTCTTATCTGTACAGTGGGGTTGATGACAATGCCCACTTCTAGGTATTTTTTTTTTTTTTTTTTTATATTCTAGGTAATTTTGAAGATTCGGTGATAATATTAGTAGAGCACTTAGAGCAGTGAGTGGCAGGTAGTAGGAGTTAGTGGTAGTTGATTAAACAAATAGATAAAGACATGCCTAAGTAGTAAAGGCTTGGAGGCAGCCACCATGAGATTGGTGGATTTTAAGAGATTACATTTGTCATTATTTCTTCTCCAGATTTCAGTTGATCTCAGTAACATAGATAGCACTGTTGAATCAGAAATATTTTTTTCTCATGCCTAGTGCCTTTTGCTAAGAGAGTGTGTAGTGCCATCAAAAGTTTTGGAGACAAAATTCTTTTCCATAGCCTTTGGGACAAGATAATTTAATATTATTTGTTAATGTTTCTTCAAGTTTGCTTTCTCAAAGAAAGTAAATGACTTATAAAATAGTTTAGACACAAAAAATAGAGGAGTATGACCAGAGGGTGGCTTTCCATGGTTCTTTGTTGGGTAGTTTTTATAATTTCAGCTCTTCTCTGCCTGATTCTGATGCTGTCTGCCTCTACAAATGTCTAGATGTTATAGGGAAAGGTTGGGATGGAACTAGATAGAACGTAAAGCAGTGACTCCTAACCTGAACTACGCATCTGCAGAGCCTATGGAGTTGATTTTTCTCTTTTCTCTCTCACAAATATTCAAGTCCTACTTTAGACCCGTGACTCAGAGTCTTCTGGGATAAGTCCCAGGTTATAATGGCCGCATGTGTTTGCCCTCTGGGTGGGTTTTACCAAAGCTTTTTTTTGCGCTGGATTTTCTCTTTGTCTGTCTAAAAAACATGCCAAAATTATGAGAGTGCCTAAGTTAATTTTTAAGATATCCTACTGGACTCAGTGTCTTTCAGTTTTTGTAATACTGTGATTGACCTGTTCATTGTAACACATTAGGCCCTTAAATCTTATCAGAAGTCAATCCCAACGACTCAAGAGGCAGAGGCAGGAGGATCTCAGTTTGAGACCAGAGGCAGTCTGCGTAATTTAGCGAGACCCTGTCTCAAAAAGTTAAAAAAAAAAAATGGGCTGAGGGTGCAGCTCAGTGGTATAGCACTTGCAAAGCGTGCAGGCACGAGACCCTGGGTTCAACCCTCAGTACCACCCACACACAAAAAAACTTATCAGAAGTCGTGATGTTATATAAAGGTTCCTGTGTGACTTACGGGGGAATTTCTCTTTGTGCCTCAGTCTCCTCCCTGTTTAAATGAGGATAATAGTGGTAGCCTACCCTTTGGATGCAAGGATTAAATGAGCTAACTGGCACAGGATTTGGCACAAAGCGAAGCCGTCAGTTATCATTACCATTGTTGTTTGCAGTTCTGGGGTGTTGAGCTCAACACCTCGCGCATGCTAGGCGAGTGCTCTCCCCCTGAGCTGCATCCCCAGCCCTGTTTTCATTTTTTGATTTTGTGGCAGGATCTTGCTACGTTGCGCCGGCTGCCTCTGGCCTCCAGCATGCGTTCCTCCTGCATCAACCTCCCGAGTTGCTGAGATTCCAGGTGTGCGCCACCATGTGGGGCCTCAGTGAATTAGCAGTGTTGTTGTTGTTGTTGTTGTTAGGTGCCGTCGAGTCGGTATCCGACTCATAGCGACCCTCTGTACAACAAGGGAAACACTATTGTCAGTGCCTCTCTGCCGTTCATAGGGTTTTCAATGGCAGATTGATTTTTGGGAGGGGGTTGCCAGGTCCTTCTCCCAAGCCTACAGCTTCTGGTGTTCCCAGGCGGTCTCCCATCCAGGT
>VMDO01039036.1:0-13000 GCA_007922755.1 Pedetes capensis
GTTTGGAAGAGTGGCAGGTCAACGGAAAAGAGGAAAACCCTCCACCAGATGGATTAACACAGTGTCTGCAACAATGGGCTTAAACATAAATAAGATGGTTTGCCTGGCACAGAATCGGCAAGTGTTTCGATCTGCTGTACATAGGGTCGCTATGAGTCAGACTCGACTCGACGGCACCTAACAACAACAACAACAACAAGAGACAATCACCGTAGCAGGGCTAATTATATAAAGTAAATTTATTTTAAAAGAAAAGAAAGTAAATAGTGTTTCTTTTTTTTAGCAAAATACTACTAACTCACCAACTTTTCACAATTTTTACCCTTATTTCATTTTATTCTCCTTTTTATTGATCTCATTTTGATCAACTGCCTTTTCTTCTAGGCCTGGCTTGCCTCACCTTAATTGACAAGTTTTTCTTCAATCAAGAGTCATTTCATCATTACTGGCCTATTATGTGTCTGATGAGAGCAGGACCCGGTAACCCACTCCTGAAACAACCCCGAAACAATCATCCATTGAAAACTCAATGCATAGCAGAGAAGCACAGACTGTGCCGAGCTTGGCACAGTGTTGGGGAATGTTTCATTCTATTGTACATGGGGTCACTATGAGTTGGACTCTACTCAACAGCACCTAACAACAACATCACTTGTCTGAGAGCAGACTGTTAATTCCAGCTCAAATTCTAAAAGGGTTAGTTTTGTACTTTCCCCTCTTCATGCCTCACTCCAAAGTTGTTGGAGCATCTCTCACATGTACCCTATTTATCCCAAACAGCAGCTCTCTTGTCTGTTTGGATATTTCCAAGCATTTTCACATTCATTATAATATAATCTTACAGAGTTTTATTTTTCTATTTTTAAACAGCAATTTTTAAGATTTTAGATTATTCAGAAAATGTTTCTGCTCCAGGCAATAGCTTTATATGAAAAGTAAAATCAATTGTTTTGACAAGCTAAGTAAAAGGAAGTCTTCCGCTGGTTTTTTAATTATCAGAGGCATTTGACACATTCAGAATATAGTTAGTATATCAGGTAGTTTTCTGTAGCTATGACCAAAATATCTGAGAGAGCAACTTAAAGAGAAGAAAAGTTTACTTTAGCTTATGGTTTCAGTCCATCATGACAGAAGGCATGGTGGTAGAGAGTTGTTCAAATCATGGTGGCCAATAAGCAAGGAGGGAGAATTCTTGCACTGTGGGTTTTCTCCTTTTTCCCTTTTTTATTCCTTCCAACCCCCAGGCTATGGGAGGTTGCCCCCACATGCACTGTGGGTCTTCCCCTCTTAGATAATGCTCTCTAGAAACACTCTCATAGACACATAGACCAGGGGTGTGTTTTTCTAATTTCCTACATGCTTCTCAACCCAGTCAAGTTGACAATCACAGCTTATTATCTTACCAGAAAGATATATCATCTAAGATTCTTAGCCTCAAATACTTATGATCAAGTAAAAGTATTTAGAATTTAGCTGAGTGCTATAGCACATACCCATAATCCCAGCTACTTGGGAGTCTGAAGCAGGAGGATTACAAGTTTGGGACCAAAGGCAGCCTGGGCAACTAACTGAGACCCCCTTCTCAAAACCCAAAAACAAAAACATGATTGGTGGTACAGCACTTGCCTAGCATGCATAATGTCCTGGGTTCAACCTCCCTGGTACTGCAAACAAAACAAAACAAAACAAAACAAAAAACAAAATCTCAGTAAGATGTTAGACATTGTTTAATAGTTTATACAACTGGTATGGACAAAACTGGTAGGGGTAAGAGTCTATATACATTTTCCCCAAACATGGACACTCTCTTAGGTAGATCACATTATTTTCAGATCAGTCTTAATAAGTTAAAAAGAGTTTTGTTTTCCAAAAAGAAGATCTAACATAATCAGTACTAAACACTTGCTCTGTATCAGTAAGTGTCCTCACATTTCTCTCAGCTTGTAGTGCTGTGAGGGCTTGCAATGTTGCTGTGATGCTAAAAGCTATGTAGTCAGTAATTCAGATACCAGCAGGGTCACCCATGGTGGATAAATTTCAGCTGAGTTTTCAGATTAAGGGAGACTAGGGAGAAAGACCCAGCAGCCCACTCCCAAAACAGCCATTGAAAATCCTATGAAGAGCCTAGAAGCACTGTCAAATAAAGTGCTGGAAAATGAGTCCCCCGGCAAGAAGACATTCAAGAAATGACTGGGAAAGAATTGCCTCCTCAAAGTAGAGTTGACCTTAATGAAGGGAATGGAGCAAAGCCTCTGGGACCTCCTTTTGCTCATGTGGCATGACTTCAAATGAGAAGAAACACAGTGGTTGCAACACTGGGCTCAAACATAAAAAGATTGTATACATGGCACAGTGTCTGGGAGTGTTTTGCTCTGTTACACAATGGGTTGCTATGAGTTGGACCCAACTCAACAGCACCTAACAACAAAAATCAGTAACTATTTGCTATGTAACAAACTACCCCAAAATTAGTAGTTTATAACAACAGCAAATTATTTAGCTCACCATCCTGTGGACCAGGCTGAGTTTGGCTGAGTCAGGGGGGTTCTGCTGTTCTCACTGGCACTTGTCTATGCTCATCTGTAGGTCAGTTCTTGCCTGTGTACATGTGTAGAAGTTTGCCTGGGGAAGTTGGACTGGCTCAGGTCCACATGATCTAAAAGATTCCAGCAGGTTCACTCATGGGTGTTCACACAGTGACTGGGCAAGGTTTCATGAAAAAGTCAAAATACATGAAGCCCTTGGATGCACAGTCTTGGAACTACAGTAATATTTTTCCTGCCAAATTCTATTGATTAAAGGAAGTTACAAGGCCTGCCCAAATGCAAGGGGTGGGGAAGTAGACTCCATCTCTTCACAATAGAAGCCATACATCACAAAGGGGCAGATACAAGGAGCGGAAAGATCATGGCCACGTTACCACCCTAATAACCTATGCCTTGTTTCTGCCTGTGGATTCATACCTGGCCCAGAGGAAGCATGTTCTTGTGTCTACTGTGGCATGCTCCCCGATTACCCATTTTCCCTGTATTGCTCACCATCTTTCTTCACCAAGTAGGAGTCAGGCATAAATCTCTGGGTCTTGCAATATATTACATATATTGTAATTTAAACTCCATTGGCGCATGCTGGGACCTCTGAGTGGAGCCTCACAACCTCTTCACTTAACTTGCCCCTTAGTTTCCTCATGTGAGGGTAATAAGTTATGGTTTCCAATAATTCCTTCTACAGAAATCTTCACTGTTAGCCTTTCTCAGCCTCTCTTGGGATCTTTGTCCTCAATCATGGGTGATATACCAAGATTTGAAGTATTGACTCCATGGATTTGTTCGTCTGTTTGCTTGTTTGGGCTCCTCTAAAATCAAAAGGGGACGTGAGAACAGGATTAATTAGGGAGAGGATCCCAAGAAACAAAGACTAGGGAGAGCATGAGTCAGAAAGTCAGACAGGGAAGAGAATAAAGATGATACAGGGTGTGTTTGTCAATCTGGTTACTGATGTGGGTTTAAACTCTGGAAGTCAGTGCATAACATGTACCTCAGAGCTGTGGTTCTGAGGGGTGAGGTGACTAAGGCATTAATACACCAACACATCTGTGTATAAATATACCTTTCATACAATGGATCCATCATTGATCGTGGGCTGCTCTAAGTGAGAGGAGGCAAATTCCTTGGCACTGTCAGTCTTCTGTGAAGATGTGTAGGCAGAACAGGCACCAATGGCTGGAGAAAACCATCGGCAAGGAAGATGGATGCTGGCTGTATGGAAGCGAGGTTTCTTTACCCTAGAGTCATAAAGGTGAGGGATGAGGGAGGTAGTGATAGTTCCTTGGCTATCATACTTGTTCTATATAGATTATGTGGCAACTCTTCTAAACTCCAAAACAACAGGAAGCATTGAGTTTAATATTCTGTTACAGATGTACTGTATATTCTAGTCTCATCTGCACCCTTTCAAAAGTTTTAGGCTACAAACTCAGACAGGGATTAGAATTGCTCTAGACTGGGAATTCAAGCTGTACAAGAGGCTAATCCACACTAGATTTTGTAGCCTTCTAAAACTATTGAAAGGATGAGGGTTAGATTCCAGATTATGGAATAATACTCTCAAAATATCCTTTTATTTCATCCTCTCTCAAAAGTGGATTTTATCCTTCTAACCAGTTTTTATTCTTTTCACTAATTATACACATTTCCTTTCGTATTATTCAGAAAATCTTTAATTCTAAATTTCAGTTCATTATTCTCTTCCCTTTTCCTTTACCTATGCTCTCTAGGACCACATATTATTTCCTGCAATATATCTTCTTCTCTGACATATGTCTTTGTATTTACTTCAAGGTCTGGCCTGTAGTAGAGGCTCAACAGTGTTTTTGGAATAAATGAATTCACGAGTGAGATTCATTATTCTTTGCAATAAGGTAACTAAAATACTTTCCATAACAATACTAGATACAAAACATCTATGTATTTTCCCTTCTCAGCTCCCTTGTGTGATGTAAACTGTCATTACCTGAAAGTTTGTATTAGTTTTAACCAGTGGTTTATCATGGAAGGAAAACAGCATGACACCTTCCATTTGTCATAGTCATTCTATCTCCTGCACGTTCAGAAATTTTTTCTGAAGGTGTATGCCTACCATTTCACATTCCTAAGCCTAGATTGCCATGAATTTTATGCATTATGCTTTAGGAATAAATAATTGCAGTTCCCTATCCCCCCTTTGTTTCTGTCTTCTTTTTCTCGCTCTCTACACACATATGAACACAAAAGTTACATTATGCTCTTATTATTTCGTTTTCTCTGACAAGAGTGTCATCCCTCCTTCATCATTGTCTGTCCACTTCCAATGTTTTTGGCAAACTTTATACTGAAGTAAAACATCCATATTAAAAAGTACATGAATGATGAAGATGAAGATAGGAAAATTTTCATGTGAACACAAGTGCACAGCATGCTCTCCTTTCCTTAGTCCTGGGGCTCCAGAGCGGCACTGCCTGCCTCTTCCTGTTGAGGATAGCTCCCTCTTCCCTGAAGGATCTATGATAATCTCACAAAGGTCCTTTCTTCTCTATGTCCATGTCCAGGGTGTGGAAAGCCACAAAGGCCCCCAGCCCTATAGAAGGCCAATTTCTTGCCTCTACTCTGCTTGTCCTGCCTGTCATGGGATTATTTTTGTCTTCACTTTAGAATGTGACCAACTTACTGTTTAGTAGTTGTCTATTGTTATATCTCTTATTATGCAAGTTCCTTTGTTCTTTGTAATTTCTTTGAATGTGTAGATTGGAATTCATTGGAAGAGATCCTCTGTTTCACAGGGTATATTTCCCATGAGTGGCCTTCACCCGCTCTCTACATAGGACTTTCATTCCACCCACTCTAAACCTAAGGGCCCCAACACTTCTGTTGGACACACACTGTATCTCCAGTGTCTAGACAGCATCTGGTACATTACCTGTTCTCAAATATTGGCTGATATAATAGAGAATGAATTTCTGCCTCATTTGCATGTGGGTGAATTTTGGTTTCTTGAATGGGGCCAACTCTGTTCTAACATTCATTTTACTGAAATTTATTCAGATCAATTTAGGAATGTACAGTGGCTGATTAGGTGAATGCATAATGAATTGGGCTAGCCAGTAGTGTAAAAATAATGATGCTGCTTTAGAATAGTTTCTTACTAATTTTCTATAATGTCTACCCAACGAAACACACACACACACACACACACACACACACACACACAGAGTGCGCTTTATTCTGGGTAATACACTCTGATGAATAGCTACCATGGTGTTAGCCAGTTCCTTCCATGAATCTATGTTTCCTTGACCATAGGACAGTTCTCTAAAGCAAGGATGGAGGCAGGAAAAAGTATAACAACGAAGGCCAAAAATTCAAATTACCTTTCCTTTACCTGCCCTGCTATTGGACCAGGACAAATACTACATTTCAGGATTCTACCCTATTTTCACATTAAAGTTCCCTCTATGTTCCATATCTCTGTCATTACCATGTTCTTGTTGTTAGGTGCCAACAAGTCCGTGTCTGACTCATAGTGACCCTACGTACAACAGGTGAAACACTGTCAGTGCTTCTCTGCTATTCATAGTGTTTTCAATGGCTGATTGGTTTTGGGGAGTGGGTTGCAGGGTCCTTCTCTCAAGCCTACAGTGTTCCCAGGTGGTCTCCCATCCAAGTACTAACCACACCCTACCCTACTTAGCTTAAGAGCTCTGATGGGATTGGTAGCACAGTGGTACAGCTGTAGGCTCATTACCATAGGACCCTCCAATTTATTTTTAAAACGCATAGCATGCTTCTTTAAATTTGAGTGGGTCTGTATTTATTTCTGGCATCTTCACTTGAATTAGTTCACATTTCCCACATCTAGCTAATATTCTTTATTGTCTGTGGCCCTGGGCTTCAGTAATCTCTAAGATCCAATTGGAGATCTAACTGTCGATCTCTGAATTTTCTGTCCTACCCTCCCCACCCTCAGCAGGTTTCAAGGGGGTAAATGGAGAAAAGCCATTATTTCACTATCTTTCCTGGAAATCTTATGCTATATTTTAAGACGTCTTTTTAATTAGTAAGACACTTTGGGCCAAATGCTCTCACATCACAACTGAATGATTTTTGTCTTGCTAAAAACAGGAATTGCAAATCACTAAATGAAATAATTTCATAGGCTGACAGTTCTCAAAGGAATTTTTAGACTCGGCATTATGTTATCCTCAGCCATTTCTTCCAACAATTCCTAAAGCATTATCACTAATAGGCTGAGCAGTGAGCCTGCAAGCTTTGAAATCCTCTGAGATTACTTTATAACTTTGATTACTACTCTTCCTGAAGTGTGATTATTTGTTCTGTACCAGCAAGTCAGAGATTATAGTGAGGAGAAAGAAGAGAAAGTCAGCAACAAACCATAGATCCACTCTGAAGTCTAGAAGGTATGACAGAATACCACACAGCTGGAACTTGGAAGTGTTATTACTTGTGGAGCCTCCTAAAGCTGACTTTTCCATACATGTTTTGTTTAATAAGGATCAAATATATGAATTGGCCAATGCAGATCAGTCCCCTACATAGGATCAGTGGATTGGCACAGCACCATGTGGACACACTTCTATATGGACATACTTCTGCCCTCCCTCTGTTTCATTTCCGTATTACAGATGTTCACTGCTGCCTCCCAGTCACTGAATATTCTTAATTGAAGTTTTCAAGTCTATGGGTGGTTTTTCAGACTGGGTCCCACAGAGTTCTGTGGTCCCATAAAGATATTTCATGGGAAGTGGGGGGTAATCAAAGTAAAAACTGACTATGCAAGCCTCCAGATTCTCTCTGTCCTACATATGGGATTCATTAGACAATTCTGCTGAAAAAAGAAGTTCCACTGATGATAAATTTCAGAACATTTGCAACTCAAATGATACTGACATTTCAGACTCCCACATCACAAAACTCTTAATCTGGAGATCCAAATTTTTATCAGGTACTCTCTAATAATGGATGGGATACTGACACAGCACAACTTCATTTTATTTTCCTTCTGTCCTTCCCACCAATATGTAACATCAATGCTCTCCACTTCCTCTCACCTCAGAGTTTGGATATCAGGGCTCTAAAACCTTTCCTTCCAGCTATAATTGCATGAAAGGGGACAGTGAGTGGGAGGGTACATTTTCCAGCTATAGTCATGGGGCCTGGGTGAGTCTCCCACTCACCGGGTACATTGACAGCAATTAGCCAAAGTCATAGTTAACATTAGCTTTAGCATACGACTCATAAGTGACTGTCAATCATGAGTGGTTCTGAGAATATCCAGGCTGGTAGGGAAGGCACCTTGGCTAGTGTCTCTCAAAAGTCATGGCAGAGATAAGAACCCACAGATCTATCACTGTCCCACTTTCATGTACTCTGTAGGATGTGTGACATTGTTGCCACCTTATACACACTGTACTCAGTATTACTGAGCATCACCAGCTACTCCTTTTCTAAAAACAAACATCAACCACACTTACATGCTGTAGATAAAGATTATAATATGCCTTGAAACAGTGCTCCAAATCCTATGATTAAATAAAAATTAAATGGCCTAAGATAGTTTTGTGGTGTTAGCACAGAAAAAAGGGCAGTTAAAGTGTTTATTATTAGCCAATATGTAATAAATCTGTTTTTAATTGGAGATGGGGAGGTGTGCATGCATGTGTGTGTTTATCATTGCTATTAAACTTAATTTGGTGCTCACTGAATTGTAAAATAAATGAAGAATCACTCTGCACTCTTTTTGCCCGGCAAATACTGGGAGAGTAAAAATCACCAAGATCTATTTGAACAGGTGCACATGAGAGGTTTTTGCCAATTGGGTAAATCTGCCAGGAATAAAAATTTTGTTCCTTTCTCCCACATATAGCTAGAGGGATGGTGTTTTGCTGGGCTTTATGTTCAGCTCAAAAGTAAGTGTGGATTTCTTCAGCGCTGATCTGGTGAGGTAGCTGAGCAGGAAGGCTGAGTTACATAGACACACCCACACCCACATACATACACTTAGAAGTATCTAGGGATAAAGCAGGTGCCACCTCAAAAGACCTTGGTCCTGCTCACACATTTTTAGTCAGAGGAAAGAGGTGTAGAACAAAAAAATGAGCATGGTTCCATATAATCTACCTCAAATAGAACAGCAAATTCCTAAGCACAGTGGAAAGGCATCCATAAATGATACCCCTGTGAGTAGTTCGTGGCTTCCTTAAGCATATATATGTAAAAATAGAATATATATTTTTGTAGATTTTTATTTTTGTGTACATACAAAAATATTTTTAAATGCTAGTGTGTGTTTCCTTTCATCAAGAAGTGGAATAAATCTCTGTTTTTCAAGTTCCATCCAGTGATGTCAATTTGCAAAAAGCTAGGCTGAAGCTTCAGATCTTAGTTCAAGCCAGAAGAATGGCCACATATCTCAGCTATCCTAAGATAAACTCCAGGTCTAGGGCTTAGTTGCCTTAAAGAACTCCCCCTGTCCCCAGAGTTAAGAGGTCTCAAGTAGAGCCAGATTAATGTTCTTAGTAAAGATCCTGAAAATGCATCTATGTTGCATGGTTTGAAAAACACCTTTCCCCCAAATATTTATTCAGATCCCCCTTGCTTTATGTCTGTGGGTTAATCTTATTAAATAGGCATGCTTCTCCCCCTAAAATCTTCTTCTAAAATGCAACTGTTGGTGCCAGAACAATACACCATGGCACAAATTAGTCTGATGGACCCACTTTCTCCCGCACCGAGTCAAATAGAAGAGTGGAATCAAGTGGCTAAGATGTTAACAGAGGAAAGGGATAAGATACTGAGCCATTAACAGCTTGAACCCTACTTCAGTTTTGTGCAAGGCTAACCTAAGACTATCTAAACTAGCTTTTTGCTTTCCAACAACAGTTGTCTACTTTTAAATTTCATCAATAAGCACTGAAACTATTAGTATCCAAACCATTTGGCAAAAGGAGCTGATGAGTGACAAAATCTAGTTTATCACCAATAAACTTGGTTGAATTCACATTCCACAAATCCCTCTACTTTTTACACTTCCTCCCCTCTACTTCTACCACCATGCCTAAGTCATCATTCTAATGTAGCCTCCAAAAGGCTCCCCAACATTTACTCTTCCCTCAAGCCCAATGTATTTTCACAGTACAGCCAGAGTGGTTTTCTTCCAACATATAAATTGGACAAAGTGAACTAACTACTTAATACTCTTCAGTACTTTGCATTGCCTGTAGAACAGGGTTTAGACTTCAAAGGCCTATAGACGCTAAAGGTTAGGGTCCTAGCAGCCTCCTATTGCCTCCTCTAGCATTTCACCTCCTTGTACCCCTTGTTCCCCATGAACTCCTGTACCATGTCCCTGTACTCCTCCTCCTTTCTTGACTGATCCATCCTTGAGATCCAAGTCTCACTCCCTCAGAATATATCCTGTTTTCTTCAATAAGATTAAAACCAGCTATAGGTAATGGGCTTTCTTAGCACCCTGTTCCTCTCTTTAACAATAACTGCCATTATTGAAATTGTCCAGTGGTTTTATGTTACTTACTTAATGTCTATCTCCCCAACTCTCTTATGAGTGGCAAATGAGCAGGAAGAAAGTCTGTTAATATTCTATAGGCACATAATTAGCCTATATTTCTGGGCCTCCCTTGCAGCTACATGTGTTTTTATGACTGAGTTATGGCCCATGGAATGTGGTCTTAAGTGATGTGAACCATTTCTAGAACTGGTTCACATAAAATCCTCATTCATTGTATTTTCTTATGACTATAAAAGCATTGTTTATCACATAATTGTTTTAAACATTGAAATACATAAAGAAGAAAATAAAATTCTTATTAAAAGAAAAATGATATTAATATTTTAGTGTCTCTATGTCCAGACATTAGACTTCTTAGAAATACTTATAAACATACACATACACTTGAAATTTCAATTTAAGCCTTAAGAACCTGGCTCTGATGTCAGATTATCTATTTGTACATCCTGGCCTGAGTATTACTTCTTGTTGTTAGGTGCAGTTGAATCTGACTAATAGGGATCCTTAGGGTTTTCAATGGCAGATTGCTTCAGGATTGTTTCAGGAACAGATGGCTACATCCTTCTCCCATTTTTGTGGTGTTGGGGATCAAACCCAGGTCCTCAGAAAGTGGGAAGCAGCACTGTACCAACTGAGCTAAACCTCAGCCTGCTCACCATCATTATATGTGGGCCATTTACTGAGACTTTCTAAACCTTAGTAGCTTTTTTACAAACTATGGCAAATAATGGTACCAAAGTTATAAAGTTGTTAGGTCAATTAAATGGTGAAATACATATAATGTACTTAGAATAGTTCCTGGCACAACAGAAGTGTTAAATAAACATTAGCTATAATGCTAATAATGGAATTATTCTTCTGATACTTTATACATATCTCTTTCTTTAGAAGAAATAAATGCAAAAAGACAACAAAAGACAGTATTCTAGCATTTAATTTTTAACAAGGACTTTGATTTCATATTCAAGAATACAACTTCAGTAAGCCAATCTAAATCTATAAAAACTCATTTGATTCTTTCACACCTTGGGTTTTGAAATCTAGTCTAGATTTTCTATTCTACTTCACTAATTTGTTCTATATATCCCTGAGAATAGTGCCAGACCAATGAAAACTTTTTGGCTTTATTTTGACTATTTGTGTAAGTACATTTATTACTCAGCTGCTCCAAAATATTTTTAGAATTAATATCTTTACATTCTCACAAATACATTTTAGAATTTTTTTGTCATCTTCTAACCAGATTTGATATTATTTTGTAGTCACATTATTTTCAAGTATTGTTTGGGAGGAATTGAAAACTTTATGACTTTAGGATTTTCCAGGTAAAACCACGCATGTCTCTCTATTTATTTTCAATTCTTATATGTCTTAGGTTTTGTATTTTTCATCTTTTAAAATAGTGTCAGCATATTTGTTGTTTATGTCTAGGTAGTTTCCATTTTTATTGATATTGTGAATGAATTTTTTTCCATTTCATTTCCTAGCTAGTTATTTTTGCTGTAGGAAAAAAAGCAATGGATTTTGGCCAGTTGATTTTGTACCCAGGAATGTTATCAATCTTTTTTTTACAAGTTTAACAGTTTATTCCTCAATGTTCTTAGATTTCTGAAATGAACAATCAAATAATTAAAAAGTGGATTTTCTCTTCACCAACAATTCACCAATAATTTAGGTTTGCTACTTTAATTGCACTGATTGAAAAGTCTTTTTACAGAGTTATATTATGGCTCCACACTCTCTGAGGACTCAGGCTTTATCTCCAGCACTGCAAAAATGGGAGAAGGATATGGTAATCCACTCCCAAAGCAATTCTGAAACAATCAGTTATGAAAACCCTGTGAGGGTTGCTATTAGTCAGACCCAACTTGATGGCACCTAACAACATTATGGTGGCAATAAGAGGAACCCATAATGTATGTCATTTTCCTGATTCTTCAGGAAACAAGGCTTTCCTATTAAGAAGAATAAATACCAACGTAGTTATTTGGATATGAATATATAAAATTTGTTTTAGAGAAATAACCTACTAATCCTTGTACACAGTATTTTTTTTTCAAAATTGAGGCATAATGTTGAACTTTATCAGAGGAATGTTGTTAAGTATCAAATATACCCATATGGTCTTTTTTGTATTGAACAGGTAGATTATAGTAACTATTTCCTTAGTATTGAAATAGTTGCACACTTCTAAGTGCTATTTAATTAATTTATATTATCATTGTGATCTTTTCTATTCCAATCATTTACATTTGTTTTTTTCTTGTTTGTTTGTTTGTACTAGATGGCTGAACCCGTGGCCTCATGTATACTAGTGAGTGCTCTACCACTGAGCTGCACCCCCAGCCCTTTTTATTTTTATTTTTTTACCTTGTCACAGGGTCTCACTAAATTATGTAGGCTGCCTCTAGCCTTGAACTCATGATCCTCCTGCCTTTGCCTCCTGAGTCGCTGGCATTACAGGCATGAGCCACCACACCCAGCTCACATTTGTTTAATAAGGTTTTAGAATCAAGGGTGTGTTCAGTGTATGAAAAACTATTATCTCAACTTTTCCTCTGAAATTTTCAACATACAAACAGTATCACCTCCAGTTTATTCTATGTGTTGATTTATTCAGAATTTCTACTTCTCTTGAGAGGATTTTGGTCATTTAAGTTGCCTAATCATATTTCTCATTCAGAGTCTCAACTTTATTAGCAAAACTTTGCTTGTTAGTATAATTTATTAGTAAAATTCTACCTATTATTCTGTTAGCATTTAAAAGTACTCCTATTATCTTTTCAAGTAAATAATTTCTCCTTATAAATCTTAATTAAGTTTCTCATGCAAAAAGTCAACTTTTTCTAGAACAATATATTAAATATATATTTCAATTCTTCTTATATTCTTTTAAACTTCTGACTCTATCATTATTCTA
>VMDO01039037.1:0-12994 GCA_007922755.1 Pedetes capensis
GTCCTGTGGCAGAGCTTTTAAGGTCTGGGTTTCCTCAAGTCTGAAGTTTTATTTTAGTTAGGTGCTGTCAACTCAGGTCCAACTCATAGGGACCCTGTGTACAACAGAGTGAATAGCCATTAAAAACCCTATAAACAGCAGAGAAGCACTGACAATAGTGTTTTGCTTGTTGCATGCACGGTTGCTGTGAGTCAGACACCGACTCGACGGCACCTAACAACAACAACTAGAGACCTTAACAGTTTCTCATGACATGTGGCAGGTGTTTCTTCACTTTTAGGAGCTATTAACTTTGTCATTGCAATCATTAACATAAAATCACCACCCACATCAAACATTCAAACCTGTTGTTTGTCCAGTCAGTATTAATTCAAGATATCCTTTTATTATTATCTCTCCCAGCACCAACAGTCAGCATGAGTCTACTATGCACAGACCAGAATCTAAACTCTACTTTCTTTGATGCAGCTGGAGGAGACCCAATTTTATATCAACATTTACTCCGATTTTCCAATCACAGGCAAAAGTGAAAAATAACTAAGCAAAACTTCTAGAAATGCAAAATACACTCTTTGGAATTGAAAACACAGCAGGCTAATCAAATAGATTACACATAGCCCACAAGAGAAATGGAACAAAGGGATAGATTCAATGAAATTACCTTTAGTGGCTTGAAAGAGATGAAAAATATAAAGAGATTAAGAGATCTGAAGATTGATCCTGCCGTGCACACACCACCCAGCAAGCCACCAGAACCCTGCCAAATTCTCCATGCCACCAACAATAGTGGAAATTATAAATGTACTACATTGGAATGAAGATTTATAATTTATACAGAGAGCTTTTGAGGTTCATTTGTCTCATTCATTTGCTCCTCAAAAACAAAACAAAACAAAAGTCACAGGATGTGAGTGCAGATATTAAATTAGCTATCTTCCAGATGAAGAAACTGAAGCTCAGAGACTTAAGATACTTGCATAAAATAACACAGCTCATCAAGGACAAAGCTGAAAATTAGAGGGAAATCTTCAGAATTCAAGGGCTTCCCCTCCCCTAGATCCCTTCTTGGTGGATATTGACCTTGATGAAAGGGAGGTGCCTACTATGATGCCAATGGAGGAAACTTCTAGAAGTGAACTGATTCTCCAAGGTGTCAGGCCAGCTACAGACCAGGCCAGAAAGTAACTTTTCTTCCGTGGCCTTGGAGTTTGCTCTTGCTGCTCAGGTTGAGCAAGTCTGAGCCAGACAAAACCTTTTCTCTTTTTAAGTTCATTTCCTCAGGTATTTTGTCACAATAATGGCAAGCTGACTGTTACCATTTTTGAAAGAGAGCTCATGTTCCAAAAGAATTTCATCTTCTTGCTGTTTGCTCAAGAGTTTCAGGAACCCATGGCCCAGTTGCGGTTTCAACCCAGAGTTGAGAATATGTTTCTCATCCTGTGTCCTTCCTGATACCGTTTCCATCCAGCTTTTTTTTTCTCCTGTAAACTATGGAGAAAATGATGTATTATCTCCCCTACCACCCAAAGTGATAAAATCCAGAGGGGTAGGAAGGAGTTCTGAGGAAGAAGATGAAATTCTTTGGGGACGTGAGCTCTCTTTCAAGGATGGTAACAGTCAGCTTGCTGTTACTGTGACAAAATACCTGAGAAAATCAACTTATAAAGAGGAAAGGTTTCCTTTGGCTCCATTTCAGAGGATCTGCATCAGCATAGCACATCATGGTGGAGGAGAATCTGTTCACCTCATGGCAGCTGGGAAAAAAAGAAAGGGACAGGACGGGGCAGGGGTCCCAATGTTTCCTATGAGGGCACACCCTCAATGACCTAAAATTCCTTCCACTAGGCCCCACCTCCCAATAACACCACCAGCTGACCACTGAGGCTTCGATCCACGAGCCTGTGGGGGACATTCACAATCTGAACTGCAGCAAATGTCAAGTGTTTCCCCCTCAAATGCTAAGATGAATTGCTCAGGCATCTTATTCCTGAGACACTCCCATGCCAACAGGCTTGATTTCTACAGTCTGATAGCTTAAATGATAAGTGATGGGGATTCCACGTGTCTGCCACGTGGGATCTGATGAGGCTCTGGACTCATTAACATTGGCAGAAGGAGTTGCGGTAAATCTGCGCACAAAATATCTGCCATATATTTTAATTCTCAACAGGGTGAGAAATGCAGAGTGAGATCTCTGTGTGTGCACCAGTGACATCCTTGACAATTTCAGTAACCTTCCCAGGATTATCACTGTATCTTATGGAGCAGAATGACTTCTCTCAGAGCTCCAGACCAGTTGACGTGAAGGCAAGTGGGGTCTCTCTCCTTGGGATTTTGGCAAACTTTGTTCCTTGCCCGTCAGGCAGCACTTGCTTATTACCTGAGATTGCAGTTACTTGCCAACATGATCAACTCTCTGCCTCTAAAACGTGGCCACATTTTATTCCCCTGTGTGTGATTGCTAGCATTTAACAGAACATCACTCACTTGGTAAGTGCTCTATAGATATTTGTTGGGTGACCAAAGAGTCAACAAGGCTGATCAGGCCAGCGTTCAGTGATGGTTCTGCTACAGTCTTCCCTGAAAACGGGCTCCCTGTGTATTCATAAGCCAGCAATAGGAATGAAAGAAATGATGTGCAAGTGACTAAACAGTCAGACCTCCGCATAGGCTGCCCTGAGTTTCCTCCTTTTGCGTTTGCAGTTGGATCACATTGGGCTCCCAGGAGGCTTCAGGAAGGGTCTCCAGCTCCAGCTCAGATCTCCCCAGCATGCTCAGCATTGCAAGAGAGTGGCACAGTGACCACGTGACACAGGTAAAAGTTGAGGGCAGTGAAGGGGAGCCACACAGGGACAGGGGGCAGAAGGAATCTGTCTTCATCCCACCAGGAAGCAAACGATCACTGACTCGGTAGCTCAACTTTCTGCCATGGCTTAGAGAATCCAGGGCAGCCAGGCACAGTGGCATCTGCCTATAATTCTGGTACTTTGGAGGCTGAGGCAGGAGGATTGTGATTCCAGGTCAGCATGGGCTATATAGCCAGACTCTGACTCCATCATCATCATCATCATCATCTTCTTCATCTTCATCCAGGGAAAACAAGCGCAGAGCACAGACAGCCCTCCATCTCTGCAAGTTTCATATCCAAGAATTCAACCAACAGGAAAATATTTTTTAAAAAAAATTCCAGAAAGGCCCAGAGCTGTGGTGCACATCTGTAATCCCAGGTACTCAGGAGGCAGGAGAATTGAAGGCTTGAGGCCAGAGACTGCCTGCATGACTTAGTGAGACCCTGTCTCAATTTTTAAAAAATAAATTTAAAAAGGGGCTGGGAGTGCAGCTCAGTGGCAGAGCACATGCACAGCAAGCATGAGGCCCTGGGTTCAGCCCCTCAGTCACACATAGACATACACATAGACACACACGCACACACACACACACACACACACACACATACACAGAAAGTTCCAAAAATCAAAACTTGAAATTGCCACATGCTGAGTTATTACCTTGAAGTCATGCAAACAATGGGGTGTCTAGGCATTATATTAGGGGCGGGGGGGTTAGCTCAGTTGGTAGGGTGCTGCTCCACACTCTCTGAAGACCCAGGTTTGATCCCCAGCCCTGCAAAAACAGGAGGACATGGCCATCCACTCCCAAAGCAATTTTTTATGTTAATATTTATATTTATGAACTATTTATGCTTATGAAAGTATACTTGTGCCGATGCATATATATTTGTAAATGCATAAAGAAAAGGGCCTGGAACATGATGGATCAAACTGTTCAAAGGAAGAGAGTGAGATAAGAGATTTTGTTGTTATTGTTAGGTGCCACCGAATTGGGTCACTGACTCTTAGCGATCTGATGTAAAACGGAACGAAACACTCTCTGACACTGAGCCATGCCTGGCACTATGTCAGTGCTTCTCTGCCATGCATAGAGTTTTCAATGGCTGACTGCTTTTCATGATTGCTTCAGGAATGGATTATCACATTCTTCTCCCATTTTTGCGGTGCTGGGGATTGAACCCAGGGCCTCAGAGAGCACACAGCAGCACTATACCGACTGTGCTAAATGCCAGCCCCAAGGGACTTTAAGTTCATGTAATTCTCAATAGGCTGAATTATTTTGCAGAAAATTCTGTTCTAATTTTACAATTTAAAAGATGTGTTTTAGAAAACTCAGCCTAGGCTTGGTGTCATCGTGGTATACACCTATAATCCCAGAATTTAGGAGGCTGAGGCAGGAGAATCAAGAGTTTGAGGCCAGCCTGCGATTCACAGTGAATTCGAGGCCAGCCTGGGCTATGTAGTGAGATCCCCAAACAAACAAACAAACAAACAAACTAAAAGAAACCAACAACAGCAACAGAAAATCCAAAAAGCAAAACTCAGCCTCCAGGAATACCTCTGCATGCAAAGAGCCCTGAGCTCGCATGGCGAGGAGTCAGAAACCACTGTCCGTCCTTCCCCTGCAATTGAATCTGAGGCCAGGAAGGAAAAAAGATGATGATCAGAGGAAGTGGAGAAGAGACTACAGAAACCCTTCTTCTAAATGAAGGTTAATTTGCCTGTGGAGAAGCTATTCCCATCACAGCCTCGCCGGAAAAGGAAGGTTGATAAGGGCGATGGATCATTTTATTTCATCACTCCACGAGACCAGGAGGATTTTTCACAGTCACTGAACTCGCTCAAGTTTAAAGGCTTTTAAATCAATTTTATTGGGTTAATTGATGATATCTTTGTGCACTTTTGCTCTGCAATCTGCCATGTCCTGGCAGTTTGAGTAAGATGCATGCAGCGGAGTTCTTGAGCCCTTGTTGCAGTGGAGGACGGGCAGCAGAGGGGACCCGGCTGCCTCCTTGAGCTGCTGGATTACAGACACGGAACCTGGGGCTCTTTCCGCCCTCCGTGGAGAAGCAGGAGGCTTGAAATAGCATCCCTCTGTGCTGCGCTCCAGCCTCTCAAGTGGACTCATAAAAATGTAATGGAAGCAGAAGATGCATTTAGAACCTTCTCTCTCCTCTTAAATATCTCTAACCGCTTCAAGGGTTCTGTGTACGAATTTATCAACGTTCATTCACAGCTTAGCCCCTACTCTGTACCAGTTGCTATATAAAGTCGGCCTCCGCATCCGTGGGCTTTACCCCTGCAAATTCAGTCACCAGCAGATTGGAAATATCTGGGAAACAATATTGTGTTTCTACTGGGGGAACATGTACAGACATTTTCCCTTGCTGTTCTTCCCCAAACAACACAGTACAACAACCATTTCTAAAGTAGTTACGTTGCATTAGACATTATAAGTCATCTAGAAGTGATTTGTCCTGCAGTTGTACTGTTGTGGAATCTGATTCTATCAGATCTCAGAAGCTAAACAGGGTAGAGCCTGGTTAGTCATTGGATGGGAGACCGCCTGGGACCACCAGGTGCTATAGGCCTGGAAGAAGGACCTGGAAGCCCACTCCCAGAAATCAATCTGCCATTGAAAACCTTATGAATATCAGAGAAGCACTGACAATAGTGTTTCACCTGTTGTACGCAGGGTTGCTATGAGTCGGACACTGACTCGACGGCACCTAACAACAACAACAACAAGAAGACACTATTTAAAGTACATAGGAGGATGTGTATAGGTTCTATGGAAATAGCTTACCACTTCATATGGGAGCCTTAAGCATCTTTACATTTTGACACCTCCCAGGGGGTCCTGGAGCCAGTCACCCACAGATACCAAGAATTTCCCGTGTATTAATTTCCCAGGGCTGCCTTAATCTCTCTCCACATACCTGGCTGCTTACATGGAAAATGTGTACTCCCAGAGTTCCATAGGGCAGAAGTCCAAATGAGGAGAGAGGCCACCACACCCCTTCCAAAGGCCCCCAGATGGATCTGGCCCTGCCTCTGCTGGCCTCCAATGGCTCCAGGTGCTCCTCGCTCTGGATGGCGCACTCCCACTGCCAGGCCACCTTCACACCGCTCTTGCCTCTGCATCTGTGCCTTTTCTCCTTCTGTCTCTGTAGCCACACGTGCCATCCGATGTAGGGCCCACTCCAGGATGACCTTGATACCCTCAAACCAATCACAACTGCGAAGCCCTCCCTTCCCAAACCAGGCCACAATCACAGGTTCTGGGGGGTAGGGTGTGGGAAAAGCCTTTCACAGACCACCGTTCAGCCCACCGCACTATGCTAGGCACTGAGAATCTGAAGATACATAAGCCGTAGTCTCAACATTGAAGAGCTCATGATTTATTATGCAGTGTAAAGAACTGTGATATGGGTCACTGTGAAATTTAAAAAAAAAAAAAGGTGCATGGAAATGAGCCTCCCAAAGAGAAGAGACTGATTTAGAAGCTAGAGAAAGATGTAGCGTTCAGGCTGAGCCTATAAGAATGAGTGAGGCATCAGTAGGCAGGCATAAGTGCAGGCAAAAGATTCTGGGCCAGTGGAAAATGGAATGGAGGTCTGACTGCATGGTGTGTTCACAACATGCAGATGAACAGAAGAGGATGGTGCACGCGGGGTGGGGCTGGGTGTTGTTGGTTATCTGTTTTGTCTCTGCCCCAAATTGCCTGACAAAGGCAACTTAAGGGGGGAAGGATTTATTTTAGTTCATGGTTGCAGAGGGTTTCATCCATCATGGCAGGGAAGACATGGAGGAGCAGCTTAAAACACAGCAGAAAGCAGAGAGAGGGAATGCCACCACCCTGCTCAATTTGTCCTTTTTATTCAGTCCAGACCTCCCTCCTGTGGGACGATGTCATCCACAGGCAAGGCCAGCTAGTCCTCTCTGGAGACATCCTCACAGACACACCCAGAAGTGGGCTTCATCGGTCTCCTTGGTGATTCTAAATCCAGTCAAGTCGACCATGAAGATGAGCTATCACATTAACCAGGAGATGGGGCTGACCATGCGGCATCAGTGCATGAAGGATCTATGCTTCCACGTCCAAGTCTTGCTGACCAATTTCCACCACCTAACCCTATGAAGGCAAACTTTCTTTCTTTCTTTTCTTTTCCTTTGCTTTTTTTTTTTTTTTTTTTTTTTTTTTTTTTTTTTTTTTTTTTTTTTTTTTTTTTTTTTTTTTTTTTTTTTTTTTTTTTTTTTGCTTTTTTGCTATTGCCAACAGCATGTTTAATGGTATGATACAGATAACAAACGTAGATGTCGACATAGATAATTAGGGCAGTTTGTATAGTCTTATTACAGATTTAAGAGTCTATTAAATATGAATGAAAGTGAGAAATTCGGTTTTAAGGTAAATACTCAATTTGGTATCAAGTGGAATTTATAAAGCTTTGTGACTTCCCTTTGAGCATTCTTATATAGAATGAATTTCTAAGAAGAAGGTAGCAGCTATTTTGCTAATCTTTCTTTCTTTTTTTTTATATTTGAGACAGGGTCTTGCTGCATAGCCCAAGATGGCCTGGAACTCACTATGTAGTCCAGGCTGGCCCTGAACTTGCATCTCCTCTTGCGTCTGCTGAAGGCAAACTTTCAATCTCTCCAAACTCATGTCTGTCTGTGGTTTGAATATAAAGTGTGCCCTAAAGGTCTAGAGGGGCTGGGATTTAGTTCAGTTGGTAGAGTGCTGCACTGCAGTCTCTGAGGTCCTAAGTTCAATTCCCAGCACCACAAAAATGGGAGAAGGGCCTGGCAATCCACTCCCAAGGCAATCCCGAAACAGTCAGCCATTGAAAACCCTATGAGGGTCGCTATGAGTTAGATACTGACTCGACGGCACCTAACAACAACAAAGGTCTAGTGTGTTAATGTTGGGCCCGTAGCTGGTGGTGCTGTCCTGGAAGGTAAACCTTTTGGCAGTGGGACTTTTCCTCTGGCAGAAGTAGCCTCCTGGGGGAGGGTGGCTGTGGAGGTTTTTAGCCCAGACCCACAGCCCCAGTCACTGCTCCTGGTCCACCATGCTCTATGGTTGTCTGTCACAGGCCCTGCCGCTGCCACCATGCCTGCCCTGCCACCATTATGGGCTGATCCTCTAACTGTGAGCTCCCAATAAACCTCTTCCCGCCTAAATTCGTGTGGGTTGCTTTTCTTCAGCTACAGCAACAACAGCTGCTTAATGCAGCTCCCCATTATATGAAGAGCTCCTCAGAGCTGAGGGTTACCTCCTTTGCTCCCATCTGAGATCTATAAATGATGCTGGGCCAGGGCCTGGGGTCTCATGTCAGCCTTCCCAACTGAAGACCCCAAGGTAGGAGCGAGCTGGATTTTCCTCAGCTGCCCCTTCTTTCTTATGCGTAGTCTGGGTGCCTTCATCTGCATGAACCTCTAGAAGGGGCCACCAGAAATCCGGGTAAATACTACTGTGAATAATGCCCAGCCCCCTAAGTAATCTCTGGGAAGAGAAGTTTTGAGAGACAAGTAATAACTAAAGTTGATAAACGATCTTCACTCCGCACACTGACATCTCATCTTTAATCTTCGATACCTAAGTGCTCAAAAAGACTGATTGCTAAGACAACCAGTTGAGTCATAAAATGAGTTGCTAGGATGAATTCCTTGATTTTTATTACTAAACAGGCTCTGATAATGGCCTGGCTGGAGCATTACAGAGACACAGCTCCAGTGTTACAGGACGTGAAGTCAAAAATTCCAACTGCTGGAAATTAAATGCACTTATTTCTACAAATTAAATCACCTCGGGGGAAATCAGCTCAGGTGCAGAGACAATGTTTACCAACTGACAGGCCAACTGCTACGTGTCCCTGTGGGGTCTTGACGCTCAGCCCAGAAGTGACATCTGTCTTCCTAATGAACAGATAAGAGGAGGTCAGGGCCTCATGACCAAGGAGTCCCTGCTTTCCCCTCTTCCTGGCACACAGATGTCAGATGCCTCTCCAGAGAGAGAGACAGTGCCATCTTTCCAGGCCGTGTGTTAGAAGGAACGCTCGCCAATGGCGGGATGCCCTGCTTGTATGATCTCGGTGTTAGTAACAGCACTTAACGGTCCTTCGATACAATTTCCATATATTTTTACTTTACAGGTGAGGGCACACGACCATGGAAGGAGGCGAACTGGGTTTTCCTCTGCTGCCCTTCTTTCTTGTGTGTAACCTGGGTGCCTTTATCTGCATGAGCCTTGGTGATGATCAAGACAAAGGATAGTAGAGTAAGAATAATGCGGTAGATCTGGATGCGAGGGAGCATCCGCCAGCACCCCGCCCGCCACCTTCTCACCAGGTGGTAGGAAGGGTGAAAAATGCAGAAGAAAATTAAAGTGTTCTAGTCATTCCCTCGTGTGGGTTCTGGCAGCCCACTGCCAGGCTCGGGTGGACCTATCAGGTAACGACAAATCAATGGTGCTAGATGGAGAGATACAACTGTAGCTTCCCTCTTGAAGAAGGCAGTATCCCTGTCCTCTTGAAGGGTGACATGAAATCTGTGAGGCCCTTCCTCGCCATCTTCCCATTGGCCCCAAGGCTCCAGGACAGAGAGACATCAACAGATGGATAGCTCGATCCTGTTACTCTAGAGAATAGGTCCCTGAGTTGTGTCACACTCTGTTCTTCATATAAAAATTGTTGTCAGGTGCCCTCAAGTCAGGTCTAACTCATAATGACCCCATGCACAACAGAACAAAACACTCCCTGACACTGGGCCATGCCCAGCACTACTGTCAGGGCTTGTCTGCTATTCATAGGTTTTTTGATGGCTGATGGTATTTTGGGAGTGGGTTGCCAGGTCTTTCTCCCAAGCCTATAGTGCCCAGGATTCTCAGGCGGTCTCCTACCTAATGACTAACCAGGCCCAACCATGCTTAGCTTCTGGGATTTGACAAGATTAGATGCCAGGGTAGAGTGGCTGTGGACATACAAACATGAAGAGCCTGAAATTCCAAGAAAATAAGAGGCTAGAAATAAATATAGCAGGAAGAAGGCAAGTGCAGGGCATCTCAGACTGTGACTCTCGCCAATGAGCCGGGATGGGAGAAGGCAGGGCTTGGTCGCTGCCTGTGCTGGAGACTCAATATGCAAAACGTATGCAAAGAAGCCCCAAACAAGCAGACCAAGTAAACCTACAGAGCCCTGGAGACCGCTGGGCTGTGGGAAGAGAGACTGGTGCCACCTTTGGCACAGGCAGGCCAAGCTTCGGGGGCACATCTGGGATCTGTGCACGCTGTTTTGCCTCCTGGCTCTCAAGGCAGAAAACAAGCTCCAGCCAGCAGCGGATGCCTCAGATAATCAACCTGCCTGGGCCAGCGTTTCTCTTGGGTTTGAGAGGCTGGGAAAAAAATACTGCAATTGCAAGAGAAAGAGAATATCTTACTGATGTCTCGGGGGACTGGCGGAGCTCTGAAATTATTTGTTACAGGAACCAGAAGCTTAGGGGAAATTTCTTTATCCTGATCAACTCCACGATGTGAGAATACACAGCCTCACGCTCTTCCTCCCTCAGTTTCCTAACATAGCACACTTCATGTTTATTTTATGGGTTCTGGCAGGCAAGGTGGACACATTTTTGCTCCCTTATAGCTTAATAAATCCATGGGCTAGGCACTCATATTACCGA
This sequence comes from Pedetes capensis, assembly GCA_007922755.1. Lineage (NCBI taxonomy): Eukaryota > Metazoa > Chordata > Mammalia > Rodentia > Pedetidae > Pedetes > Pedetes capensis. The sequence goes on from VMDO01039037.1 coordinate 10,536, forward strand.
CTTCCATTCATTCCTGTCTCAGTTCCTGAACTGCTCTTCTCGGGGAGACCTTCTAAGCCGGTGAAAAACATCAATTTTCTTAGATAGTTCAGAGTTTTGTTAAGAGATGTATTTCTGCATGTCTCGGTCTGTTGGGTAAAGGAGAAATTTGAGCATGTGTTACTTTCTTTGCTCATGTGGGGTTCGTGGGTGGGAGTGGGGACACACTCTCCCCAGTCTTCTTGTTAGGTCTCATTGAATTAAGTCAAACTCATAGTGACCTAATGTACAATAGAATGAAACACTCCCTGACACTGTGCTATGCCTGGCACTATGTCAGTGCTTCTCTGCTATTCATAGGATTTTCAATGGCTGATTGTTTTGGGGGTGGGTTTTCAGGTCCTTCTCTCAAACCTACAGCACCTGGTGTTCCCAGGCGGTCTCCTATCCAAGCACTAACCAGGCCTGACCCTGCTTAGCTCCCGAGATCTGACGGGATCGGATGCCACAGTGGTACAGCTGCAGGCGTCTGGCATATAGTAAGTTTGAAGACCCCAGCACATACAAATATTGGCTATTATTATTGTTATTATTTCTGCTGTGGCTACTACTATTACTACTGCTGGTACTGATGCTATTGCTGTCCAATTATCATCTAGAACTGTATCACCCAGAACAGCAGCCAGTGGCCACGGGTAGCTCTGGTATTTGCCTTCCTCTCTGGGAGTGGCACTGGAGATGGTGATCGCAAGAGAAAGCTGCTCATTAAGAAGTCTCCCTAATAAAAACGGGAAGCTGGGAAGCGCCGTCCACCCCTACAGATGCGAAAACCACAAATCAGAAAGGCAAGCACAGGAAAGAGCAAGGCAACCCGCCTCTTGCAGGAGACGCTGAATCTAAAGACACTGACACAGTGGGAATGACAGATGAGGGGGTTGAAAGTCTCCCTGTAAAAATGATCATCCACGCTCACGGAGAGGAAGGATTCACACTGTGAAAACGGCTGTATTACCGAAAGCACTCTACAGATTTGATGCGATCCCCATCAAAATCCCAGTGACATTGTTCACAGAAATAGAGGAAACAGTCCTAAAATGCATACGGAAGCACAAAAGGTCTCAGATCGCTAAAGCAATCCTGAGCAGAAAGAACAATCCAGGGGGCACCACAATTCCCGATTTCAAATGATCCCACAAAGCTTGTTCTTAGGTGCTGTGGAGTCGGGTCTGACTCACAGTGACCAGATGAATGACAGTATGAAACACTCCCCAACACTTGGACATGCCCCGCACTATATCAGTGCTTCTCTGCTCTTTATAGGGTTTTCAGTGGCTGATTGTTTTGGGAGTGGGCTGCCAGGTCCTTCTCCCATTTTTGTGATGCTGGATATCGAACCCAGGGCCTCGGAATGTGTAGAACAGCCCTCTAACAACTTAGCTAAAGTCCAAATAGACACAAATACTATTAATCCAACTTTAACCAGCATAACAGACATCAGACAGGTTACAGATGACCCCAACTCAAAACAAAATCTCAACAGCTGAGATACTTGGGAGACTGTGAACAGGTTCTAAAAGGACATCGCCCCCAGGACTTGCCACCTTCTCTCTAGGCCCCTGTCCCTAGGCCAGAATTGATCAGGTAGATAGCAGACATGGTGGGCAGCCAAACACTGCTGAGGCCAAAACAGGAGAGGAACCAACTAATTAATTATGCATTCCTGTTTATCTCTCTAATCACAAAGCCCACTGTTTAATTAAATGTGTCTACATTGATTACCACAGTTAACCTTTATTTTAAAATAAAACCATGTTTGCATTTTATAGGTGTTTATATTTCAAAAGCCTTTCCTAGAAATGCCCAGGAGTCAAACTTAAACAACACTTTTGTAACAATGAATTCTTGATTGAGCAATTAGCTTTGCAAATGCTAAAGCAAACATAACTAAAAGTCCTGGATTATTAATCACCTAGCTGTGGGGTAACCCTACACACCCAGCCTTCTTCTGCGGAGGAGCTCAGCGTGGTGGGCGTAATCTGCTGCTAAAGGCATCGCTCAAAATGCTGCTCCATCCCTTTAGGCAAAGAAGGGAATAATGAATGCTTCTGTTGTCTCCCATATTGAATGAGCGCAGACCTCACTCCCAGCCGCTGAGAGCCATGCACTCCATCTTTCTCTCTTTGCCCTGACTGCTAGGTGGACCATCTCAGTCACTGGAGCTTTATATTCCCATTTTTACTTGTGACCCCACATTTTCTTTCCCATTTAATCTTATATCATGTCCTTTAAATCTCACACACCCATACTTTGACTGCTAGGCTCCTCAAGTTTTTTCTGCAAGTAGGTGATTGTCCATTCATCCATCCATTCGATGTTTTTCTTTCTTTCTCCTCCCCCTCTTCTTCCTCCTCCTCCCGTCCTCCTCCTCCTCCTTCTTCTTCCTCTCTCTCTTTCTCTCTCTCCTCCCTTCTTTTCTTTCT
>VMDO01039038.1:0-12994 GCA_007922755.1 Pedetes capensis
AAAAACTTACCTTCCCACTGGCCCTGAGCTGAGTTTACTCTTGTCAATTGTTTGACCTCAAAGATACTTTTCCAAGCTGCTCTGTTAGCATGCAAAGAGGCCAGAGCTCTAGGCACTCATGTTTCTGCCCCCGCAAGTGAATAATAGGACCTTGATCAGTCTCTTGCCCGCTCTACTCCTCAGTTAGGAGAAATGGATTGGGCCCCACGGTCTACCAGGTTCCATCAGCTAGAATGCCAGTCGTATGGCTGCTTGGGACACTGGAAGGATCTCCAAAGCCTGGTATATGACATACAAGTTCATATACAAAGCAAGGGTGTTCCCACTCCTGCCTTGAGGATTTGGTGTCTGGGGCTCTCCATGGTAGACCGAGTGGCAAAGCCCACTGAAAGCTTATGACAAAATAATAATGATAATAATAATAGGGTCAGGGAATCATGGATGTGCGGAAAGTCAGGAAGGACTTTCTTGTAGTAATTCCTCCATATTGCCTGGCACCCAGAGGGTAGGACCGCTGCTACAGAAAGAAAGCAACGTAGCACGCAATGCTGCCTGCACTTGAAGCATAGCAGACAGGTACAAAGACTCCATGTCCTTTCCTTTCAAAGCCCCTTGCCATCCCATCAGGGTCCAGCTCTGGAAGCTTCTGGCAGCCTTCATCTCCCCCTGCCTCTCACGTCTTCCTCCTGTTACACACATCACCTTTGGTCTTTTCTATTCCTCTGCCAGGGTCTTGCTCCATCAATGAAGGAACATCATACACCCCTGGCTTGCGAACATCATGTCTGAGTCCTCCCTCTCTTACAGGAAGAGGTTTCAAGATTTTTCACTTTCCATAGGTGAGGCACAGTACCATACAGGGGTGAGAAGGGGCATTCCAGAGCCAACTAGATTAGATTTGGGTCCCTGATCTTCTACTATCCAGCTGTGGGACTTTGGGGAAGTTATTTAACCTCTCTGTGCCTCCATTTCTGTATTATTATTATTATTATTATTATTATTATTATTATTATTATTCAATTTGCATACAGCATAATGAGTTTCATTATGGGATTTTCAAACAATTGCATCACATACTTTGCACGTGTTCCCTGTTCCTCCATTTCTTTATCTGTGCAGTGGGAATTACAATTGTGGCTACTGCTTGGAGCTGCTATGGTGGCTATGTGAGCTAAGGCAAAGTCTGAAAACAGCACCTGGCCTGTGGTAGGTACATGTTACCTGCTTTTACTCAGAGGTGAGCAACTGCACCAGTGGCCAGAGTCAGGCAAGATGACTTATTGGGATGCATAAAGAAAATATTTGTTACCATTGCCTTTTGAAATTCTATTTTGATACCTTTCTATACTATACATAAATTATAAACATGTTTTACTGTGCCTATATAGAGACAAACTAAAATATGTCTATAATTTTATTTATTGCAGCACTATCCATATTAGTCAAGTTATGGAATCAGCCTAGGTACCCATAGATGGATGAATGAATAAAGAAATTGTGGTATATATACACAATGGAGTACTATTCAGCCATGAAGATGAGTGAAATCATATTGTTTGCAGGAAAATGGATGGAACTGGAGATCATCACACTAAGTGAAGTAAGCAGAAAGACAAATATCACATAATTTCTCTCATATGCGAAATTTTTTTAAAAAGCATATGTAAGTAGAAATGGGACTTTTGGAGATATGGGAAAGGGATCATCAGGAAAGGAGAGGGAGAGAAAAGAGGGTAATGAGGTGTGAATTAATCAAAGCACATTGTGTGCATGCATGAAATGAAACCTATTTTATACAATTAATGTGCACTAACAAAAAAGAATTATTGTTAAAAGAAAAAGAAAAAGAAAATTGCCATTTGAAAAAAAGAAAAAGAATTCTTGTGTGGATGGGAACTTGAACCAGACGGTAAAGCCCCTGGATACACTATAATTCCACAAACTGGAAGGATGGTTTTTCAGGCAGTGGAGTTGCTGGAGAGAAGTAGAAGGGTGTGGTGGGGGTGATAAGGCAGGAGGGGGAAAGTTTAGAATCCAGGCTCAGCAGGCTTGGGTTCCCAAGGCACCGTGTGAGATTGTCCTGGCTCCTTCCCGCCCCCACCCCTGCAGGAGTTCAGAGGGACAGAGGACAAGGAGAGGATGGACCTTGACCCAGGAGTCTGAGATTCCAGGACGTGGCAAGGTCGCTGCAGTCGCTGAGTCTCCCCAAATGGCCCCGGGCTGACTTGCCTTTTCATCCCAAGGCGCGGGTGCATCTCCCAATCTCTACGCCCCCTCGCCCGCTGGCTCTGAGCACCACACCCCTGAGGACCAGGAGTTACTCACCACCCTGCTCCCCTCTGCCTGGAGGTACAGCCCCCTCGCTGAGGGTCCCGGGGGATCCTGGGAGATGCGGGGAAGCAGGGCAGTGTCAGGCCTGGACCGAGGGCAGACAGTGGTGCCCAGCTCCTGCCTGGTCCTCTGACTACTCCATACCCACCTCCCAGAGCCTGAGTACTTGGGAAGTTTTTAGGCCACTGTCCAGCTCTGCAGTGGACACAGCTAAGAAAATGAGACCGCACGTTGTAGACCCCGGTGCCCCCACCCCCCTAGGCCCTTTGCCCCCAGGTTTCTTGACCTTCTGGTTAGCCCCATTCCCACGCTAGCTGGGCCATATTTCGATGTAACTGTCCTGCCCTTCCGCAGGCCCTGGCTCGCAGGCTGGATGCTGAATGAATTAGAGGACGTCTCCGGCTCTGCCTCACACCCTCCTCTCCCTCGAGCTATGTTTAGCACTTGTGTGGGCACAGGGCTGATGCCAAATACAACTTATTGCTTTAATTCCTGTTTCGGTGAGACACGTTCCTCGCTGAGAGGAATCTCAGGGGGAGAAGGACGCGCTGAGCCGGGGGTTCTATTGTCTCGCTCGCCTCCGGGGGACTGGGAAGGCCTGTGGCACTCGGGGAAGGAGGGAGCCTTCTCCCCAGCGCAGAGGAAGTGCACTTCCTTAGAAGGCTTGTGCAGATAAAGGCCTTCCGGGAGGCCGTCCTGCTATGACCTTTCCACCCGGAAGCAATGTTCCCTGTACACCACTGGGGGCTGTACCTAGCGCTGGGCACAGGGGACACAAAAACGTGTAAGTCACTGTCCCTGCTCCAGAGGAAGTAGTGAGTCTATTAGGGAAGCAAACTGATAGATATTATAATAGGATATTGTTGTTGTTGTTGTTAGATGCCCTTGAGTCAAGTGCAATTCACAGCAACCCTGCGTACAACAGGCGAAACACTATTGTCAGGGCTTCTCTGCTATTCATAGGGTTTCTAATGGCTGATTGTTTTTTGGGAGGGGGTTGCTGGGTCTGTCTCCCAAGCCTACAGCACCTGGTATTCACAGGTGGTCTCCCATCCAAGTACTAACCAGGCCCGACCCTGCTTAGCTTCTGAGATCTGGCAGGATAGGCCGCCACAGTGGGACGGCCGCAAGTATAATAGGACAGAGTAGTACAAAGAAGAAGAATGAAACATAGCAGCTCTAATTGTTTATGCCTTTACTATATGTTGAGCCCTGGGCTGAGAAGAAGGGTTCTCCCTCTAGAGCCAGGGTGAGCACAACTGTGGTCACTCACTACTGAGGTGAACCTGGAGAAGTCACTTCCTCTCTCCTAGTTCTACATATGGAGCTGTGGACATGACAGGTAACCTCTCTGAACCTCGGTTTCCTCATCTGTAGAATAAGGGCAATACAAGTCCTTACCTCTTAGTACTGTGTTGAAGGTTAAATGCACATCCTATGCAATATGATGCATACTCTCTAAAGGCTTTTTGTCATTGTTTGGTGCTGTCAAGTGCAATTCATAGTGACCCTGTGTACAACAGAATGGAACATTATGCCAGGCACACGATCTTTTTTATGTCTAAGCCCACTGTTGCAGCCACTGTGTCATTCCATCTAGTTGAGGGGGTTTTCCTTTTTTTCATTGACCCACCACTCTCCTAAACCTGATGTCCTTCTCCGGGGACTGAGCCCTCCTGAAAACAAGTCCAACATAAGTAAGACACAGTCTAACCATCCTTGCTTCCAAGGAGCACTCTGGTTGCACTTCTAGGATGGATCTGTTGGTTCTTTTGGCAGTCCATGGTACATTCGGTATCTGTCTCCAGCACCACAATTCAAAAGCATCAATGCTAAGGCTAGCTGTTATTATCTCAACAACCCCATAAGACAAGCCTCATCATTCCCATTTTAAAGATGAAGAAACTAAGGCTGGGTTAGATTGTATTTCTTGCCCAAACCCCTGCATCCCATGAGCAGCAACCCTGAGATCTGAACCTGGTGACACCAGATGACACAGAGTGTGGACTAGTTCTCAGTGGCAAAGAGCTAATGTGTTCTGAGGATAAGAAGAACAGGGCATTTGAGGACGCATCTTGACGCTCTGCCTTGGGTTCTATTGGGTGAAGACAAGAAGAGTCTCTCAGGTCCCAAGAAGAGACTGGAGGGAGGTGAGCCTTGCCCGATCTTCCTCTCGGCTCTGTTCATCTCAGTGGCTCAAGATCATCATCATTTGGTTGCAGCTTCTCCACTTGAATTGGCATCTCTGTTCTAAGAGAGCCACACTCAGCCTCAGGAATGCCAGCCAGCCTCCCACTCGGCTCTTCCTTAGCTGTCCTCCAGCCTGCCACGGGGCACCGCCATCTCTCAGCCCCTCAACCCAGAAGCTTGAAGAACTTGCTGACTGTTCCCTTGCCTGTCCCTCGTCCTGTGGACTAGTAAGGCCCTCTTGATTCTTCATTTTCCACCAGCGAATCTTAACAAGTCAACCTTCAAGCCAGTGACTGATTCGGTCCATGATGTGGGTTTCTTGGACTAGCGTCACGGACCAGCCTCCTGGAAGGTCTTCCTGCTTCACTCTTGCCCTTTGGGAAGTTACTCCTAGTACAACACCAGAGACCATTGAAGAACAAAGCAGATCTGCTGCTTCCAACCAGAAAGTTTGTAATAGCCTCCTTTTATATTGATAAGAAAATCGGAAGTCCTTCCCTTCCAAACGTAACCTCCCTGGTCCTCTCTCACACTCATTCACTCTATACCAGCCACATGGCCTCCTGCCTCCATGGGGCCTCTGTACTCTCCATTCTGTGAGCCTCAAAGGTTGTCTGAGTTTTAGATGTCTATTTAGCTCAGTTGGTAGAGCACTGCTCTACAGTCTCTGAGGTCCTGAGTTCGACTCCCAGCCCTGCAAAAATGGAAGAAGGACTTGGCAATCCACTCCCGAGGCAATCTTGAAACAATCAGCCATTGAAAACCCTATGAGGGTCGCTATGAGTCGGACATGACTCAGTGGCACCTAACAACAACAATAACAAATTTCCTTCTTGTCTCTGGATCTCATCTTAAAAGTCTTAGCCTTTGGGATGGGTTGTAGCTCAGTGGTAGACAACTTGCCTACCATGCACAAAGTCCTGAGTTCTATTTCTTTTTGTTGTTGTTTTTAGGTGCCACCAAATCGGGTCCAACACATAGGAACCCTATGTACAACAGGACAAAACATTACCCAACACTTTGCCATGCACACGATCTTTTTATGTTTGAGCCCCTTGTTGCAGTCACTGTGTTTCTTCTCATTTTGAGTCATGCCACATTAGGAAATGGAGGTCCCAGGGGCTTTACTCCATTCCCATCATTAAGGTTGACTCTACTTTGAGGAGGCAGCTCTCCCTCGGCATTTCTTGAATGCCTTCCAGCATAGGGAGGCTCATTTTCTAGCACTATATTTGGCAGTGCTTCTCTGCTATTCATAGAATTTTCACTAGCTAATTGTTTCAGGAGTGGGCTGCCATGTACTTCTCCCTAGTCGGTGTTAGTCTGGAAGCTCAGCTGAAACCTATCCTCCATGGGTGCCCCTGCTGGTATCTGAAATACCTGTAGCTTAGTTTTCAGTATCACAGCAACAGGCAAGCCCCCAGAGTACAGCAAGCTGGCAGACACGCGGGGTTTCTATTCTGGGCACTGGGAACAAAAGAATAACTTACAACCTTTGAGAGGATTTGACCACCCAGTCATCTCCCTCTGACCCATCTTCTATTTTTATTCACAGGGCATTTGTCACCAACTGATATTTTTCCTGTGTTTTTTCTCCCAAAAAGACTGGAAATGTAATGAGAAGAGAAACTGTGTCTATTTTGCTTACATATCTTCAATACCTTGCATGGACTCTGGCACTGAATTGGGCCTCACACGTAATAAGTGCTCAATAAATATTTATGCCACAAGCGAGGTTCTTTTGACCTCCCTTTCACCTTTCCTGTCTCTTAAGTTCTCATCTCTTCAACTCATTATTTGCAGAATAAGGATATAAGATAGAGAATGTCTCATGCTTAGTCATTTGTAACCAGCAGGGTAAAATCCTAGAACACTTAACGCGAAATGAAGAATTCTAAATTGCAAAATGTCACGTGTGACGGCTCTCCTCAAATGTTTACCAGGAAGATGCCTGCCGGCCCCCATGAATACCAATGAAGAAGGGTCGCTCAACAATTACCTTCCAAGACACCACAGCGTGTCTGTGATCACCGTGCGATCCTCTCGGCTCAGTCTCAGATGCACATCCCTACATTCACTTCATTAGTTTTAATTATCCCCGCTATGAGCCAGTGAAGACTTTAGAGCTATTTTGGAGATGGAATGAGCAAAACATGGAGATGGGATCGCTTGTTCCAAGGTGTTGAGCTGTGGCTGTCTTTGTGTGACACAGAGACAAAAGTGGCATCCGCTTATTCATTTGCTGAATTGATACTGCATTTGGGGGAAGATACAGTTTGGTGTGTTTCTTCATTTACCTGGATTCATGAATGTCAAATCTGACCATGGCCCAACTAAACCGTTACTACCGTCTCCTATGTCGTGGTTCTGAGATGGCTCTGAGTCCAGCCACGTCTTGTTCTCTCTTTCACATAAGCACACCCGCCTGAAAACCTAATCACTGAGAGCAATAGCAGCAGCATTCCTCCATAAAGCACTCTCTTGCCTTTCCTCTCTCTCTCTCCTAAAACAACAAGCACCACATGCTCCCCTAATCACTTCTTACCATTGCCACAACCACACTGGAGTATGAGCCAGTGATCAGCTTTTGCTGTGACCACTTGAGAGCCTTTGGGGGGCTCCATGAGTCTATTCTGTGCCTTCCACTTGCTCTTCATTGAGCAGGGAACATGCTGCTTACAAAGGAAAAGCCCTACCACCTCCTTACCTGCCAAAGCCCTCCCTGGCTAAGACCCTAGGTGATCTGACCCCTGCCCACCGTTCTGCCACCATCTTGCATTTCCCACTGCAGTCACCTGGCCTGCCGGATCATTCTAGAACCCATCATCCCTTCTCCCACCTCAGGACCTCTGGGCTTGCTATGCCATGGACCCAAAATACCCATGCACCAAATGTCCTTCACTTGCCTCAATTCACTGCTTGGTCCAATGCCACTTCTTCTGAGAAGCCCCCCTTGATCACTCCATTTAAAGACCACCCTCAGACTTCTCCATCCCATACCTTGATATTTCTTCCATGCCAGAGCACACAAACTCACAGCATTATATAATCCAAATGCTTCTCTCACCTCCTTACATTATACCTAAGAATATACCAGCAGGAGGAATGGAGAGAGAGAAAAGGAAACCTGCTTCTAATACCTTCTGACAGATCAAAACTACCTCTCTACAGAAAGCTCCACTAACCGGAGAGAGAATACTGGGGGAACCAAGCCAAAGAATGTTGTAAACATTCAGACACAGAGACACAGACCTTGTGAAGAACTGGTAATGGTAATATCAATATCAATAATTAATGTCAGACTGTCTGTCACACAAATTACATGTATTATGGCAAATCCTGAAAGTGATATTTATGATATGAATTCTTGTCTCACTTTAGCTGAGAGAAAACTGAGACTAGGAAAGCCCAGGTAGATTTTAAAGGATGGCACCCCTGAGTTCCTGGATCTGAACCTGGGGCTCACCTCATTTCAAATACTTTTTAGTAGGAACCTGTGGAATCTACCCGATCCCATTAACTTTATGCCTTCTTTGCAAGGAAAAGGGAAATGGGAGTCTAGGGTGGAAATTCAAAGCATCTGTAAAATTGTCTCACCCATCACCAACTGCTGAATGCTCCCTAAGTAGGAAGACCTCATGTGTGTTCACCAATGCCAGTCCACTGTGGAGTCTCTTCTTTTAGAAAAAGGAAATGTATAACTCTTGAGCATGGAGGCATGGTTATCATTGTCACGTTCCTAAGGATCACACTAAATGCAGGACTTCACCTCTCTTTTATCTTTCTGGTACTGAATGCAAAGGTGTTTAGAACCTTTCTGAAGCTGTCACATACCTTGTGGAGCAGGGAGATCTAGAAGGTGCGCACAAACAAGAAGAGGTTTAGAAGGACATGCTGAGTGAACCCCAGAGTATCCTGGTTGGACCCTTTTTACGTATATTTGTAAGGTTCTGGTGCTGAGAATATCTAAGCGATAACATCTCAAGGAGACCAGGTGGCATCTTTTCAAGAAGACCCACAAAGTCACTCAAAGATACAGGCACTGTCCATTCATTGACCCAGTGTAGGCTGACCACAGAGCTAGCCTGTTAACAGGCGCAATAGACCAGTGTTGGCTTGAGAGGGAGATTGGATCTAGCTCCACCACTCACCTGGCAGGAGCATAGCATTTCACATGAGCTTGGGCATTCCTGCCTATAAAACTGCAAGGAGGATAACCACTGGCACTGTTGTAAGGACTAAATAAGCAATCATGCAAATAGCCATGCATGGTGCCTGGCCCATTGTGGGTACTCATTACATGGTAATTATTGGAAGTAGATTTAGAAGGAAAAAAAAGGACATAGAGTAGGGGGAGAGAAGACAGGAGACAGGAAGGAAGGAAGGAATGAGGGAAGGGAGGAAGGAAGGAAAGTAGGAGGAAGGATGGAAGGGAGAGAGGGGAAGGAATGGAGGAAGGGAGGGAGGGAGGAAGGGAGGAAGGGAGGGAGGGAGGAAGGGAGGAAGGGAGGGAGGAAGGAAGGAAGGAAGGAAGGTGGGTGGGAAGGAAGGAAGGGAGGGAAAAAGGAAGGAAAAATTATGGAAGAAAGGAAGGAAGGGAGGGAGGGAAGAAGGACAAAGAGTGAGCAAAGGGAGATTGTTTCTATGCTAAGATTTCTTGGTATACAGCCAAAGGAATTGAAATCAGTATGTCAAAGAGTCTTCTGTATTACTTTGTTTGTTGCAACATTATTCACAATATCCAAGATTTGAAAACAGCCTAAGTGCCCATGAACAGAAGAATAAATCTTTTCAGTGAAGTAAATGCACAATGGAATACTATTCAGCATTTGAAAAGAATGAGATTCTGTCATTTGAAACAACATGGATGAATCCAGAGGCCAATATGCTAAGTGAGATAAGCCAGGCACACAAAGATGAGTATGACATGATCTCACTTACATGCAGGATCTAAACGTCGGAAGTCATAGAATTAAAAAATAGGATGATTATTGTGAGGGGCTGGGAAAGGGAAATCAGAGGTGTCGGTCAAAAGGTACAAAGTTTCAGTGAGATAGGAGAAATGAGTTCTGGTAAGCTGTTATACAGCAAGGTGACTACAGTTACAGCTGAAGTTAATAATACGGCATTGTATATTCCAAAATTGCTAAGAAGTGTGGATTCCAAATGTTTTCAACACAAAGAAATGTGCACATGAGGTGATGGCTATGTTAATTAGTCAGATTTTCTCATTCCACAATATACACAATACATGAATCAAAGTATCATCTTATATCCTATGAAGATACACAAATGTCATTTGTCAATAATAACTAAATTTTTTTTTAAGTGGAAGCAGAGAATGGAATGGCTTTAAAACTGATCTGACATGCCTGTTTTGGCTAAGACCTCTGCAGTGGAGGAAAACAATAGAAAGCCAATTTCAGAAAATCATTTAGCCCAGAATAAAATGTGCTTTGGTGGGAAATCTCAGAACCTGGTTGTACTTCTCATTAAAGAAAGGTCCAAACATCTCTCACCCATCATCTCAATGCCCACCTCCCTACCTGTCACTCTTGCTTCCAGTCTCTTGGGAACTGCACCAAATTATCACAGTCTCCGAACAACTAAGATACTAGCCACAAATACCTAAACATGAGCCTCAGCTTGGTGAATATATCAATATACCTTATAAAGGTCCAGCACTTTAATGTAGAAATTCTCATTAGAGGATTAGAAAATATTATAAGGAAATATTCTGAAATGCAAAAGTTTGTGTACAATATTATTTATAATAGGGGGAACAAGAAACAACCCAACTATACAGCAATTTGGCACTGGTTAAACAAACGAGGGTAGATTAATGTGATGAGCTGTGATACAGTCATTAGAATTATGTTTATGAGCACATTTAATAACGTGAGGAAATAGTTATTTAACAATGATAGGCAAAATAATGAGAAGAAAAATTGTATTATTTTAGTCTTCAGTGTGTAACACAAAGAAAATTTAAAAAATACTGGAGGAACATGCCAGAATGACCAGTTCTTCATGTTGTGTTTAAGAATTATTTTTTCCATCTTTGTAGTCAATTTTATATTTTCAAAAGTGGCATGGTGGGAATTTCCCCCACCTCCTTCCATCCCAAGTAGATAAATCTTTACCCACTGCCATTCTGGGATCCAGTCTTCATCAAACAGTGCTATGCTGGTATAAGAGCATAGGGGTGGGAAAAGTGGATGTATTAGTTAGCTTTTTGTTGCTGTGACTGAGATACCCAACATAAACAACTGAAAGGAGGAAGGATTTATTTTAGCTCACAGTTTGAGAGATTTCAATAAATAGTTGCTTGGCTCCTTGTGCTTGAGCAGAACATCATGGCGGCAGGAGCACATGGTGGAGGCTGTACTCCACCTCTTGGTAGATAGGAATTGGAGAAGAGAGGAGTACAAGAAAAGGACAGGGGAAGATATAGCCCCCAAGGACACACCTCCAGTGACTGACTTCTTCCAATGAAGCCCCACCTCCTACTTTTCACCACTTCCCAATAATGCATCAGATTGAGAATCCACCAAGTGATTAATCAACACATTACTTCAGAGCAGTCATGATCTTATTTTCTCTGGAAACTCCCTCACAGGCACCACCAGAGGTTGCCCCAGCAATTCCCCAGGCTTTCCTTAATCCCATCGAGTTGACAAAAGATGGATACTCATTCAGAGTTAGGACAGACTGGAATTGTGCTAAAAGATGGTCGCCGGGACCAGGGGAAAGTTTTGTCTCAAAGTTGTTTCTGAGATTCAACTGGCAAGAGCCACTCCTTTATCCTTTCCTCTCTAACACAGCACCTGCAAAGTCTAAGTTTTCCATTCATCCCAAAGTCCCTCCAGAGGAAATTCAGTGGCACTTAAAACTTGTCATTCTGGGGAAAGGTTGAGAGGAAGAAGTGGGGCACCAGGGAGAAGATTAGAGAAATTAAGAAAGAAGGGAACAATGAGGCAGAAGGAGAATGGGAAAGAGGACCACAGAGAAAAGCAAGCCAAACACCCACCTACCTACAAGAGTCAAACTGTATGTAGATAACAATGGTTAAGTCAGTTTTAGGTAGAAACTTCCACCCAGGAATACAAGCCAATTTTTGCCAGGCTTTTATCATTTTTTTTTCAATCTAGAGATGCATATTTTTATGTAGGAACCCCATATTTTTAAATATCATCAAATAAACATTTAAACTACATTTTTAAAAGCATGAGTAGGATGAAAATATTATACATTAGTTCTTTTTGGCTAATGGATGCAGGGCATTGTTATTTTTCTCTATTTTTTTAAGTAAGAAAAAAGAAAGAAAGACAAAATTAAAACTCTCACTAAAAAGGGCAAGTAAAGCACTAAGAAGCCACATCCAGTATTAATCATGCTGTGGTGCAAGGCCTGCAGCTCTACCATCCTAGCATCCGATCCCATCAGATCTTGGAAGCTAAGCAGGATCAGACCTGGTTAGTACTTGGATGGGAGACCACCTGGGAACACCAGATGCTGTAGACTTGGAAGAAGGACCCAGCAACCCACTCCCCCAAAACAATCAGCCATTGAAAACCCTATGAACAGCAGAGAAACACTAACAATAATGTTTCACCTGTTGTACATGGGGTCGCTATGAGTCAGACACCGACTTGATGGCACCTAACAACAACTCCCCCCACACGTCTGTCAGTTTGCCGCACTGTGGGGACTTGCATGTTGCGATGAGGCTGAGAGCTCTGCCACTGTAACCTTGGACATAAGCAAGGTTACCCCTGGTGGACAGGTTTTCAGCTGAGCTTCCAGACTAAGACAGACTAGGGAGTAGGACCTGGCGAGCCACTCCCGAAACAACTAGCCATTGAAAACCCTATGGATAGCAAAGAAGCACTGTCAGATATAGTGCCGGAAAATGAGGCCCCCAGGTTGGAAGGCACTCAAAAGACTACTGGGGAGGAGTTGCCTCCTCCAAGTAGAGTCTACCGTGATGACGGAAATGGAATAAAGCCCCAGGGTGCTCAACTTGCTGATGTGGCATGACTCAAAATGAGGAGAAACAACTGTAAACATCCATTAATAATTAATAATTATATAATTATATATAATTAATAATTATATAATTAATAATTGGAACATGGAATGTATGTAGTATGAATCTAGGCAAATTAGAAATTGTTAAAAGAGAAATGGAGCGCATAAACATTGACATTCTAGGCATCAGTGAGCTAAAATGGACCGGCATAGGCCATTTTGAGTCAGACAATCATATGGTCTACTATGCTGGGAATGATAAACTAAAGAGAAATGGGGTTGCATTCATCATCAAAAAAGACGTTTCAAGATCTGTCATGAAATACAATGTTGTCAGTGATAGAATAATATCCATACGCCTACAAGGAAGGCCAGTTAATATGACTATTATTCAAATTTATGCACCCACCACTAAGGCCACAAATGAAGAAAGGGAAGACTT
>VMDO01039039.1:0-13000 GCA_007922755.1 Pedetes capensis
TAGTAAAACAGTCAATTTATCAAGAAAGCATAACAATCTTAGGCAAATACATATCAAACAACAAAGCCCTAAAATATGTGGAACAAATATTGACAAAACTGAAAGAAGAAATAGAAAGCTCCTAGAATTAGTAGGAGAAGCATTCTCCTATTTTTAATAATGAATAGAACACCTAGAGAAGTGATAAATGAAGATATAGAAGACTTGAACAGTATTCCCACCGAACTAGGAATACAGTCTTCCACTGAACAATGGAAGTTCTCCAATTCAAAGAATCTTCTCCAGAATAGACCATATTTTAAGCCATAAAACAATTTGCAATATCTTTTTTACTAGGTAAACATCAGAATACTAGGTACCATAAAACTTCTTTAATATAATAACAGACACTTATAAAAATCTACAGTAAATGTCATACTCTATGGTAGGTGATTAAAAGTAACTTTGAAAAACAAATTTGGGAAATTCACATTATCTGATTTCAATTTATTTAAAGCTACACTAAAGGAGATTTTATGACATTCTCTCAATGATAGGGATATAAATCAATAGGAACCAATATAAATCCGATAAATATATGAGGTATGCTGCACATCCAATTACACTCATTTATTACTTATTCAGTGAAGGTGTAAAGTCAGTGCATTGGGCAAAGGAAGATAGTGTTTTCAAAAGTAATATAATAGAATATCTACATGAATAAAGCAAAGTTTAATCTTTGCATTGCAAACAAAAATTAACTTGAAGTGAATAATTTGTTTGTTGTTGTTAGGTACCATCTAATTGTGTCTGAATCATAGGGATACTTACAGGGTTTTCAGTGGCTGATTGTTTCAGGATTGTTTCCAGCGTGGATTGTCACATTCTTCTCCCATTTTTGCAGTGATGGGGATCGAACTTGGGTCCTCAGAAAATGTACAGCAGCACTCTGAGGTAAACCCCAGCCAGAAGTGGATAATTAGCCTATATATAAGATATAAGACCTGAGATGAGACTAGAACTTGTCTGTAACAAAATACAGAAGAGAAAAAATTTGACTCTTGGATTAGGGAAATGGTTCTTAACTAGAAATAAAAAGCATGATTCATATAGTTTCATTTTGTTTTCCTATGATTAACTTTTCCCCCATAATCCTAAACATTTAAAATATATGGATATAGTTTAAAAGATTAAATACATATTACAGATACAAATATGGTGATTTTGCTTTCTGCTTATGTATAAGTTTTGAAAACTCACACATATAATAGCTCCTCAATAAATAATATAGTTCACTGTCCTTTTTCTACTGTGTTTCTATAGGTCCTCTTTCAGTTTAGATATATTCCACCCCATTATGTGTTATTGATTAGGAAAACTGGTGATGTGACAGACATGAGTATTTCCCCCAGGAAGTACTCTAGTGAGGCTATTGAAATAAAATCCTTCTTTGGAAGAAAATTATATGATCAATCAGTGTATACTGTGTGAATAACTGTTAACAATTTATTTCTTTCCAGTAGGTTTTATAGTTGGCTATGACAAAAAATGACCTAAAAGGCTCATAGTTACTCAAGCAATTGTCCTTTCACACATTTTTGAAGATCAAGTCCCCAAAACAATAAAGATGACATAATAAAACTTCTCCCTTCCTTTTTCTGTCCTCCCTTCTCCTTTTCTTAAACAAAAATATGAATAAAATTACAGGAAAGATTATGACCTAGTTTCCAGGAGAGTATGATCTTGAAATTTTGTTTGAATTATAATATATTAACCTATGAATGCCAAATCCACAAGTAAAAACCTAATTAGAAAATACTAAGTGGCAGCATTGTTGTTGTTAGGTGCTGTCACATTGAATATCTGTCATTAGTGTTGGAGTCTACCATCAGAAATATCATTAAGAGATTGATGTACACAGTATTTTTAACTGTTGAAGGGCAAAGCACAGAGTTTAGACACCATAGGGTATTATGATCACACTGAATTCAAGGATCATTTTTTGGTTATCTAGTAGGTGATTTTAAGGTAGATTTCAGGACACAATTTTCACTTGAAGTCAGCGAGTAGGGCAATTCGCTGACCGGGAATCATGCTTGTTTTTTTTCATTTAAGGAAGTTGACATTAGTATTGACAAAATACTATATATGAATAAAGAAATTTTGATAATTTTGCCATCATGAAGCCTCTTGGTTTTGTCTTGTTTAGTAATAGTAATAAACTGGCCCTGCCTAGTAATTTTCTGTCTTTTTATTTGTGGAAGGGTTTTATACTTATTTGCAGAGTTTATAGTCTACCTGTCAACTGCCACCTACCAAAACAACATTTACTTTACCTGAGTATAATGATAAAAATATAATATTTTATAGAATATTGTATTATATTATATTATATATTATATTATATATTATATTATATTATATAAAATATAATATTTTAATAGAAGCAATGAATATATATGTACTGTTCAAATTAATTGGTAAAAACCTGTGAGATTTTATTTACCATATTTATCACATTCCATATTCTTAGTTATTGAGTCACACAAAGCATAAGCATAACAGACCACAGATTTATGAACATCTTTCTGACAAACTCCTTATGTAATAATGAAAATTTAATTTAAAAATAATATTTATGATGCATAACATGTTGTCAACATGGCACAGTTGATGTGCACGGTATATCTTGTCATTCTTGGGTTCCTTCCACAATAGACATAGAGGAAATTTTCCTGTACATGACATACTTGACGTACTCTAAAATCATCAGGGTTCTTTGAAAAGGGTCAACAAAATTAATAAGGTGAAGGAATACTTTGTGAGTTGTTTTAAAGACTCAAAGTGGATAATCTTTTAATGAAAAGGATAAATTTGAGTTAGGGTTTTATAATAAGATGTATAAATTGGAAGCACAATATTGTCAATTATATATTTTAAAATTAAAAGAATATAATGGAGCAAGAAGTCTATGCTGCTTATTGTAGAAATATTTTATGCATCTCAAGAAATGGAACTTTGGAAAATATAAAACTACTCATTTAGAAATGTTATAGTTAGCATTGGCTGGGATTTAGCTCAGTGGGTAGAGCGCTGCGCTGCAGTCTCTGAGGACCCGAGTTCAATTCCCAGCACCGCAAAAATGGGAGAAGGGCCTGGCAATCCACTCCCAAGGCAATCCCGAAGCACTCAGCCATTGAAAACCCTATGAGGGTAGCTATGAGTCAGATACTGACTCGATGGCACCTAACAACAACAACATAGTTAGCATTAAAACTTGAATCCCACATACCTAATCTTTAGAAAAGTTTAGGTAATAAGGAGAGAGTAAAAGAATTTAAGCAAATAGCAATATGATTACATTTCTAGCATCAAACATACTAGTACAGACAACAACCTCCACAACACTTCATCTTGGTAGCAGTGGCTGATAGACTAGGAATGGCCAGAATATTAGGGAGAAACTATCAGGTGACTATTTCACTGAGCTACCTAAAAAGTTATAGAAAAATTTAACCAAGAAAAAGTTGAAAGACTAAATAAGATGTAACAAATTTTAGGAATTTGCAGACAATATAAAGAGAATATTGCCAAATAAATGAATAGATAAAAACCTGAGGATATTATACTAAGTGAAATAACCCACTCATGAAAAGACAAATACTACTTGGTTCTACTTATCTGAGGTTCCTAGTGTAGTCTGATTCATAGAGGCAGAAAGTAGATCAGGGATTTGGGGGAAAAAAGAATGAGGAGCTAGTATTTAATAGAGATAGTTTCAATGTTGCAAGAAGAGAAGAGTTTTGGAGATGAATGGTGGTGATGTTTGCACAATAACCAAAATATATTAATACTATGGAACTGCTCACCTAAACATGATTAAGTTGGCAATTTTTATCTTCTGTGTTTTTTACAATAATATTTTATTAAAATAATAAAAGAATGTAATAGCAGCACTTCATTTAAGAGAGTGTGTTTTAAAAACAAGAAAAAATCCATTATGTTCAGAGAACAAAAATGCGTTTTGTTTTTCCTTGACACAACATAAAGAACAGGAAAGAATGGGAGAGAGATACAGAGAGACAGAGAGAGTGGAGGAGGAGAAGTAGGAGGAGGAGGAGGAGGGGGATTATATGCATGTATATTCATATTCTGGAAAATTAATGGAGGGACCCAAATGATATAAAATTCTAAAATAAAGCAATTAAATTTTATTTGAGTCACTCATAAAGATAAACACTACTTCCAATAATGAAATATTACTAATTAACTTAAATTACATAGAATGATATTTGCCAATATTCTCATGAGATATTCCTAAAAAAAAAAAAAAGAATAAAGCACCAGGGTCTAGCAAATTAGAGAATGTTGCATTGAATAGCTTTCACATCAGATTCATAATACATATTAAAACACTATAGGTCTGAGGTGTGAGAAATCTTTCAGTAAAGATAATAGTTTGATTTGAACCATTTTAATAAAGAGAAATGTTTAGACCTTATATAACCCAGAGTTTTATAGGCTCATTATATAATCAAATTATTTATGGTGTATCTATGTATAAAAATGTGTGTATGTTTGTATATCTGTGTGTCTTTAGCAAATGATGATATAAAGTACTGACTAGAACTGACTAGAAAAATAGATGAGTGTATTAATGCATTTAGGTTGTAATAATAAATACTGCAGACTGGGTGGCATAAACCACAGAAATTTGATTTCTCATAGGTCTGGAGTCTGGAAGTGCAAAACCAAGGTTTGGGCAGAAAATTTCTCAGACTTTTCTCCCTGGCTTGTAGATCACCACTTTTTCTCTGTGTTCCCATGTCACCCTTTTCTTTGTGAACATACATAGTCGATGTCTTTCTTTTTTTAACGACACCAGTAACAGTGGGTTGGAAGCTCACCCTTATGACACATTTAACCTAATTACCTCATTAAATGCTCTATTTTCAAATACATCCACTTTGGAAGTTAGCCGTTCAATACATATTTTGGGAGACACAAATCAGTCCACGACAAGGAGTGATTTCATTTTGTCTAAACTTGTTATTTGTATTGACTAAGCTGGTGCATTTTATCTGATCAGCATGTAAATATCAGGTAAATTGTCACCTAATTGACATGGTATGAAACATTATGTAAAACCTTGATAAATGTGAAATAGCATTTAACTATTAATAAATATAATGACTCAAATAATTAAATGTTTGTTTTTACGTATATATGTATGTATATATATACAAATACATATATACAATACATATACATATATGTGTATATATGTATATATGTATATATACATATGCATGTGTATATATATATGTGTGTATATATATGTATATGTATATATACATATGTATATATACACACACATCACACATACAACAGGGGAAACCCTACATATAATAGGGGAAACACTATTGTCAGTGCTTCTCTGCTGTTCACAGGGTTTTCAATGGCAGATTGACTTTTGGGAGGGGGTTGCTAGGTTGTCTCCCAAGCCTACAGCACCTGGGTGTTCCCAGGTGGTCTCCCATCCAAGTACTAACAAAGCCTGACCTTGCTTAGCTTCTGAGATTTGACGGGATCAGATGCCACAGGGCTACGGCTGCAGCATTTATATCATAGCATGATCTAATTAGCTGAATAAAATACTGAACTAGGCAGTTTTATCACTTTTTAGAGTGCTTATTTTTCATTTTCTATACATATTAAGAATAGACTATTTGAAAAATTCTCTTTATTTCATAAAGTAATGTGACTGTTGACTTCCTTCCTTCTTTCCTTCCTTTCTCCCTCCCTCCTTTCCTTCCTTTTTTCCTTTGTCCTTCCCTTCCTTCCTTCTTTCCTTCCTAACTTCCCTCCCTCCTTCCTTCCTTCCTTCCTTCCTCTTTCTTTTCTTTCTTTCTTCTTTCTTTCTTTCTTTTCTCATCTTTCGGTATGTCTTCTTTTGTTTTGATAAATCACATCAGAAACAAGCATACTCAGAGTAATGCATTCCAGGATTGCTTTGATACCTGAAGAACCCAAGAGTTTCTTATTTCTACCAGGGAACATGACTAAGGTGTAACCCATTTCAGCATGTCTCACATCCCTAAACTACATTAATAGTAGACTTAATGCACTTTTAACAAACTGAGGGTACTTTCATTCATACTATCTTCAGATTGTTTAGCAGATTTAAATTCAGTTTTCCAGAAATTGAATTTAAAGAACTAATGCAAACAACCTAATCTCCCTTGCACCATAAACTTCAACAGGCTAATATGAATTGTATTAAGTTCACTCACTAATCAATGCAATTATTAAAGCAGTGGTTTTTCAAAGTGGTTCCAGGACCAGCATTTTCAGCATCACCTGGGAACTTGTTAGAGATGCAAATTCTTCGAACCTATCAACAGATCCCCTGAATCAGAAACTCTGGGCATAAGGTCCACCAATCTGTGCTTTAAGAAGCTATCCAAGTGATCCTAATGCACATTCAAGTGTTTCCTAAATGAGTATGCTTCATCTCTTCCTCTTTTATCTGAGCTTCAGTTGAAGCTGTTTCTTTTAGTGAAAGCAAATGTACTTTGTGAAAAGGAGCACCATTTTGTTTTTAAATGGAGATTTCTCAAAATATATTCTAATGGACAGTCATAGCAGTCAATTGTGATTGTGAACATATATTAATATACATGCATAAATATAATGAAATGCTGTTAAATAAAATAGTTGTCTAATCCAGATTGCCTGAAACATATTTGATCATAGAGCCTTTTCTCTCTCAAGTAACATTTACTAACTTATTCAGGATCAAGTATTTCCTTAGAGAAATTATCCCTCCTTTTTCTTTATGCACAATCCTCTTGAGTCAGCTAGTCAAGAGTGAACAAATAGGCTTGTGAGACAACCTAACCAATCAAACTCTCAGGGTGGCAATTTTCATCTTGAGCCACATAAGACATGATAGCAGATTAGTTATAGTGCATTCGCTACTTTAATGCAAAATATTATCTTCAAGAGAAAGTCTTTTTAACATTTGGAGACTACAAATAATAAAATATTGTGATGAATACACTCTAAATTATGGACATTTTCTAAAGTAATATAAGCCTTCAGAAACCATTTGTCTTGTGCTCTTCCTGGAGTCTAATATTTCAAGTTCTCTACCTACATACGAGCAACACACTATTATTTCAAGTGATTCCTCTTAAAAGCTGTAGTTACAGCTTATAATTTGCTTTGGTTTGTTAATGAATCTTCCTCTACTCCAGATGGCATGTTGTTCTTCATAAAATCCAGTGTCTTGGATAATTTGCTCAGCATAGAAATTGAAGAGATATGGTGAAATGATACAGCCATGACACACAACTTTCTTAACCAAGCAGTGTTTCCTTGTTCTCTTCAAATGACTGCCTCCTCCTCCATGTATAGATTCCCCCTGAATACAAATAGGTACTCTGGTATTCCCATTCTTCACAGTGTTACCCATAATTTGTTATGATCCACACAGTCAAATATCTGCATAGTTGATAAAGTACACACACTTTCTGTTTTGGGCTAATAACCATCTGACATCAGCAATGATGTCCCTGATTCCACACCCTCTTCTGAATCCAGCTTGATTTTCCAGCAGTTCCCTGTCTACATACTGCTACAGTCGCTTTTAAATGATTTTTAGTAAAAATTTGTTTGTGTGCGATATTAATGATATCAGTGAATAGTTTCAACATTCAGTTGGATCCCCTTTCTTGGGAATAGGCACAAATATGTATCTCTTCCAGTCAGTTGACCAGGTAGATGTTTTCAAAATCTCTTAGCATAAACACATTAGTACCTCCAGTGCTGCAACTGTTTATTGAAACATCTTTATTGGTATTCCATCAATTCCTGGAGCCTTGTGTTTCCCGTTTCCTCAAGTCAGCTTCTACTTTGTCTTTCAATTTCACTAGTTCCTCATCATATGTGACCTCTTGAAATGGTTGTCATCCACCAATTCTGTTGGTATAATGATTCTATTCTTTCCATCTTCTTTTGATGTTTCCTGCATAGTTTAATATTTTCCCTGTAGAATCTTTCACTATTACCACTCAAGGCTTGATTTTATTCAATTCCTTAAGTTTGAGAAAAACAGAGCATGTTTTTCCCTTTTGGCTTTATGTCCTCAGCTCTTTGCACATACATTAAGATATCTGAGTTTTTCTTCTTGAGCTGCACTTTGAAATCTTCTGTTTAGTTCCTTAGCTTCATCATGTCTCCCTTTTACTTTAGATGTTCGACATTCAAGGGTAAGTTTCAGTGTCTGTTTTGACATGTAATTTTGTCTTTACTTTTTTCCTGTCTTTTTGCTTTCCTCACAAATGATAATTTTGATGTCATGCCACAACATATCTGGTCTTCCATCATTCGTGTCTGAGGCGTTAAACCTATTCTTAAGGTGGTCTCTGAACTATAGTGGGATATACTCAAAATCATATCTTGGCTTAATTTTCTTCAGTTTCAGTTTGAACTTGCATATGAGCTGTTGATGGTCTGATTCACAATCAGCACCTGGTCTCATTTTGACCTTTGATATTGAGCTTTTCCATTATCTCTTTCCACAAACATAGTTGATTTGGTTCTAGTATGTTCCATGTGTTGGAGTCCATGTGTATACTTGCTGTTTTTGTTGGTGAAAAAATGTATTTGCAATGAAAAGGTCATTGGTCTGACAAAATTCTATCATGAGGTGACCAGCATCATTTCTGTCACCAAGGCCGTATTGTGGGACTACTTAGCCTTCTTCTTTGTTTCCAACTTTTGCATTCCAGTAATTACCAATACATCTTAATTGCCATTTTGATCTATTTCAGAATGCAGTAATTTGTAGAAATATTCCCTATCTTCATTTGTGGCCTTAGTGGTAGGTGTACAAATTTGAATAATGGTCATATTAACTGGCCTCCCTTGTAAGTGTATGGATATTATTGAATCACTAACAGCATTGTCATCTCAGGGTAGATCTTGACATGTACTTCAGGGCAGATCTTGAGATATCTTTTCTGATGATGAATGCAACCCCGTTTCTCTTTAATTTGTCATTCCCAGAATAGCAGACCATATGATTATCTGACCCAAAATAGTCCATGCCAGTTCCATTTTAGCTCACTGATGCCTAGAATTTCAATGTTTATGTGCTCCATTTCTCTTTTAATGATTTCTAATTTTCCTAGATTCATATTATGTATGTTCCATGTTCCAATTATTAATGAGTGTTTAGAGTTGTTTCTTCTTATTTTGAATCATGCCACATCAGGGAATGGAAGTCCCTGGGGCTTTACTGCATTTCTGTCATTAAGATAGATTCTACTTTGTGGAGGCAGCTTTTCCCCAGGTGTCTTTTGAGTGCCTTCCAACCTGGGGGGCTCATTTTACCACACTACATCTGAAAGTTTTTCTCTGCTATTCATAGGGTTTTCAATGGCTAATTGTTTCAGGAGTCAGTTTCCAGGTCCTCTTCCCTAGTCTGTGTTAGTCTGGAAGCTCAGGGGAAATCCTGTCCACCATGGGTACTGGTATCTCTAATACTGATAGCATACCTATCAGCTTCATTGTGATGTAACATGTAAGGCTCCAC
Organism: Pedetes capensis; assembly: GCA_007922755.1. Lineage (NCBI taxonomy): Eukaryota > Metazoa > Chordata > Mammalia > Rodentia > Pedetidae > Pedetes > Pedetes capensis. The sequence continues at coordinate 9,581 of VMDO01039039.1, forward strand.
CATATGGCAAACTGACAGATGTGTGGGGGTTGGTGAAGTTAAAGGCCTCTTACATGTCCTTATATAAGGCATATGAGTGATCCTTATATAAAGCCTGTGATAAGTAGAACTGGAGCCTGTCCTGTGATTGGTGCAAGTTACTGTGCCATATCTGCATTTCACAGATTCTTCTGGTCATATAAGCAGGCTGTTCACCACCTTTTTTGATTTATCCAAGAGACAACTTCGTTTGCTTCCTCCTAATATTACAATGTAGGCCCAGTAAAAGGCTTCTCCTGAATGTTGTTTTCTTGCCTACTTGTGATCATCATCATGAATAAAGCAGGTTGAGCTGGTAATATGAAGAGGTGATAGCAGCAGCAGCCAGTGGCAGTGGCAAAGATCAGAAGAGTAACAGTAGTGATAGTAGCGGTAGCAGTCAGAAGGCAACTGAAGAGTTCCAGAGTGTGAAGAGGGGAAAAACAACAGGCAACAGAGGCTGCAGAGATGATGGACAGTGCATTCATAGAGAAGGTAGAAGGTTTTAGAGAGTTAAAGATGAGATACTGTGCCCTGATTGCTGGAAGCGTTCCAGAGAGCTGCCAAAGCTTCAGGGCAGAAGGTTATGACATTCAAGTCATGAGGGTTGTAACACTATTGATGGTGACTGCTGCTACAACTAACTGCTAAGACACAAGGATCATATTAGCTGCTGAGTCCTAAACTGCTGGAAAGCAAAGCCTCAAGGAATAGGCTTCTAACATGAGCATCTCAAGCTAAGTCTCTGACTTCCAAACCCTTGATCCATAGGCTTCTAATACACAGGGCTTGAGCTGTAAGCCTCTGGGTCTGTCATCCCAGTTCATAAGCTTTGGTACCCAGGATCCAGGATTGCCAACCCTAGAAGAATTATTCCTTGCCTACTCATTATTTCTATCCAGGTATAGCAAAATGACAGGAGACTGGTAATAACTCCCAAACAATTAAATCTAGTGCTACTTATTAGGGGGGAAATGAAAGAATATAATCTCAGAATTCTTGTGTGATACCACAAATGGAATTTAAGGTTTTGATCTTGTTTTTAATCATGCTTTAAAAATCTGACATTATTTACAACCTGCTTGTTTGATCAGAAGTTAAAAATACAAAGTATATAAGGAATTCCTACTACCTAATAGCATAGAGACAAACAACTTGATTATAAATTGGGCAAAATATGTGCTTTTTATCCAAAATTTTTTATCCAAAAATATAGATTTTTATCCAAATAAGACATCCAGATAACTAATAGGTTTATGAAAAGATGCTCAATATCACTAATCATCAAAGAAATGAAAATCAAAATTATAATGAAGTTTCACTTTACATGTGTTAGGTGAGACATTGTGTCAAACAAAAACAGAACATAAGTGTCAGCATTCTCACTTATTGAGTTTTCTAAAAGTATTCAACTTCTAGAAGCAGAAATTAGAATGATAATTGCCAGAGACAAGCGTAGAGGGGATAGGAGTAATGTAGATCTTCAGTTCAATGGACACAGTTTAAGTCAGGCAAGAAGAAAAATCACTGTAAATCTTCCATAAATTGTTCTTTTAGTAAATACTATACTTACTATACACTTGAGAGTTTGTTGAGAGTGTAGATTTCATGGTATGTGCTTTTTTCACAACAAAAATCTTGTATTGCATATAGTTAAAATGGGAAGATTGAATTTATATTTACTATTACTTTATTTTTAAAAATCTTATTACAATAAAACCAAAGCCGGCACAATGGTGTATGCCTGTAGTCTCAGCTACTTGGGAATCTGAGGTGGGAGGATTACGTGACACCATCAGTTTGAAACCATCTGGGCAACATAGTGAGACTCTATATCAAAATGAGAGGAATGAGAAAGGAAAGAAGGAAGGAAGGAAGGAAGGAAGAAAATAAGAAAAGAAAGAAAAAGAAATTAATGAGAAAGAAAAGAAAAAATTACTATTTTATTTCTATTCCTCTTTGTGGTGAATGAATTTGTCATTAGTAGATCTGCCTTTACTGAAAACAATATTAAATGAATTTTTTTCTGTCAGAAAGACAGTGATAACACATGGCAAATTGGATCTATGCAAAGAACTCTAAAATATAATATTTTTCTCATATTTTTCTAAAATATATTGAATTTAAAAATAATACTAATATATTGGGATGTTTACAACTTTATAGAAGTAAAATATATTACAACACTGCATTTTGTACAAGAATTCAAATTAGCACTGTGCATATTTACTTGTAACTGCTTTTGCAAAAGCCTCCAGAAATTCCTTCTAGTGAAGAGTGAACTACTTAGGGGCAAGAAATGTATCAGTGTGTATTGTTGTTGTTGTTGGTGGTGGTTTGTTTTCAAGTGTTTCCATTTGTTATTTATTTGACAGATATAATCATATGCATTCATTATGTAAAACATGGTGTTTTGAATATATATATATATATACACATTGTGGAATGGCTAAACCTAGCTAATTAACATATGTATTCCCTGAGATATTTATCTTTTTTTTGTGTGTGTGTGGTACTGGGGGTTGATCAGGGCCTTGCGCTTGAATGCTTTACAAGTGCTGGATCACTGAGCTGCACCCCCAGCCCCCCCCTTTTTTTCTTTACTTTCTGAGACAGGGTCTCGATAAGTTACGCAGACTTCCTCTGGTCTTGAATTTGCAATCCTCCTGGCTCTGCCTCCCAAGCCACTGGGATTACAGGCATCTGCCACCACACCCAGTTAGATATTTATCATTTTTATGGTGAGAGCACCACATTTACTCTGTTAATATTCTTCCAGAATGTAATATTTTATTAACAATAGGTACTTTATTGTAAATAGATCTCTTGAACTTATTTACACTATCTAACTAAAAATTCACATCCTTTGATCAACATCTCTCCATTTCCTTCCCCCATCACCCAAGAGCCTTATGAGTACCATTCTAGTCTATACTTCTATGGGATCAACTTTTTTTAGATTCTACATATGAGTGAGATCAAATATAGATTCTTAAATATTTGTTGAGTGAAGGATTCAAATTATAGAGCACATTAAATGTAACTAAAACTTGTTACCATGTCAAAACATCATTATTGTTATGTTATATTCAAAGTTCTTCTTCGGTATTAAAGTTAGGAAACTTATATATGAATGTGTTAAAGGTTATAAAGTGGATAATAAAGAAGTTACTAGATTTAAGAATTATCTGAAAAGTCTAAATCCATTTTAATTATTATCCTATTGCTTTCTCATTTAGTATAGATATAGACTTTAACTAATGTATTTTTACATTTATTTTACAAAACCTTAAGATATGTTTAACATAAATCTTTTCTATGTCCTTAAATTATCTTTCAAGTTTTTCTTTTTGTAGTTTTTGCAAAAGCAATGTTTAATATAACAAAGTTATTTTTGGTGTA
>VMDO01039040.1:0-12994 GCA_007922755.1 Pedetes capensis
CTTTCTGCAGTCTATTTTTATGCTACCAACACCTGACCATCATACCAGATTTTAGCTCATTCATGTGTCTCTGCTTATGCCATTCCAGCAATGCTCTTTCCCTATTCCCTTCTCTTACTGCAGTCTTCAACAGTCAGGGCTCCTGAGACCTACCATGTGTAAATTTTCAGACTCCATATTTGGGACTCTTTCCTATCTTCTATACTTCTACCTCTGGAATATCACTTTACTCATTAACTTATAATCATTCATTTATCAAATATTTATTCCATATTTACAAAAGATAGAGACAAATAGAAATGTTTACAGACACCTGTTGCCTTTTCAGAGTTGGAAGTGAGGTACAATGTCCCAACCCTATTGTAGGGTCCTTGAAGAACAGATCTTGTTTTCACACACTAGTTTTGAAATGGCAACTAATTATAATATTTTTGAACAAGTTATATTGTTTCACCATGAGAGGCATAGAGCCAGTTTGTTCAAAATTTGATATGTGGAAGAAGTGAGAGCAAAATATATCTGGAAGATGGGATTGGATTATATAGATGTAATTTTTAAAATTAAAATTAAATTTATTTTAACTGGCACATAAAACAAAAATTATACCTATTTATGGGGTATTATGTGAAGTTTTCATGTGTATAGACTATTTAATGTTTAAATCATGACAAATGTATCTGCTCAGATTATTTCTTCGTGGTAAAAGCATCCAAATCCTATCATCATAGTTAGTCACCCTACTATGCAATAGCACACCAGAATTTCTTACTCTTACCTAACTATAACTTAGTAACTTTGGATGAACATTTCCCTATCCCTCCCTCCCTTTTGCCCTAGCCATCCAGAATGTGATCATGCAGTACTTATTTGTCAATGCCTGGGTTATTTCAGTTAATATAATGACCTCTGGTTCCATCTATGTTGTCACAAATGACAAGATTTCATTCCTTTATATGGCTGAGTAGTATTCAATGGTGCATATTTTTTAATCCATTTAACAGTCGATGGACACTTTACTGTTTTCAGATTTTGGCACCTGTAAATAGTTCTGCAATGAACAGGGGCATGCAGATGTCCCTTTGATGTACTGATTTCATTTTCTTTGGATTTATACCCAGTAGTGAGATTGTTGGATCATACAGTAATTCTATTTTTAATTTTTTGTGGAATAGTCACATGGTTTTCCATATCTATACTAATTTACATTCCCACCAACAATTTCAAAGCTTCCCTTTTCTCCATATCCTCTCCAGCTCTTGTTACCTTTTTTGTTGTTGTTAGGTGTTGTCTAGTGGGTATCCGACTCATAGTGACCCTCCACACAACAGGCAAGACACTATTGTCAGTGCTTCTCTGCTATTCACAGGATTTCCAATGGCTGATTGTTTTTTGGGAGTAGGTTGCCAGGTCCTTCTCCCAAGCCTACCTTGTGTACCCAGGTGGCCTCCCATCCAAGGACTAACCAGTTTAGCTTCCTGCTTAGCTTTCAAGATCCATGGGATCCTACACCACAGTGCTACAGCTACAGACATTGTTACCTTTAGTCTATTTGAAAATAGGCCAAACTTTCTGTGGTACTACAGGAAGACTGAATCCAGGCTACTTTACTATTGAGTGGCACCTTGAGTCCCTTATTTATTCATTTATTATTTTTTATTTTTGTGGTACAAGGAGGGCTGGGATTTAGCGCAGTGGGTAGAGTGCTGCGCTGCAGTCTGTAAGGCCCTGAGTTCAATTCCCAGCACCGCAAAAATGGGAGAAGGGCCTGGCAATCCACTCCCAGGGCAATCCTGAAGCACTCAGCCATTGAAAACCCTATGAGGGTCGCTATGAGTCGGATACCGACTTGATGGCACCTAACAACAACAACAAGGGGTTGAACCCAGGGCTTCGCACTTGCATGCTTTGCAAGTGCTGGACCATTGAGTTGCACTCCCAACTCATTTTTTGTTTACTTTTTTGAGACAGGGTCTCACCAAACTATGCAGACTGCCTCTGGTCTCAAATTTGTAATCCTCCTGCCTCCGCCTCCCCAACCCCTGGGATTACAGGTGTAATCCCGGCTCTGCTGTTTATTTTTTATTTTGAGATCAGATCTCACTAAATTGCACAGGTTACTTCTGGCCTTGAAACTGCGATCCTCTTGTCTCATCCTCTGGAGTTGCTGAGATTATTAGCATGTGCCACAGCACTTGGCCACCTCTGATGATTATTTATGTTGAACGGATTTTCAAATAAGTGGGATAGGTGGACAGTTGTATATCTTCTTTTGATAAATGTGGTTCTAAAAAGTGCATATATCTGCCCCACAATTTAAGATACAGTAAATTTACTGAGGGAAATACCCTGATGGTATGTTTGGGGAACTTCCCCTTTCCATGAACAGTGCAGTTCCTATGGTAGCTTCCGATTGTGAGGTACTATGTCATTCAGAACTAAAGAGTCGGGCCAAGTAGTGATAAGCTTTTCTCTAATGTTTTTAATCTAGTATATACCTTCAATATACAAAATTTAAATATTCCCTTTTCACCATCATTGTTTTAACTTTTTAAGACTTAGTCTAATTGTATTCAATAGCTTTGTGTCATAACTATCAAAGGCCAGCACAAGAAGTCAATCCAAAGGAGAAAACAAAATGACTTTTCTCTTTCCCTAGTTATAGGATGATTGTGTAGCTCTTTCTAATTTTGTTATGTTTTAACTATGTTATATGATTTATACGTACCTACTTCTATATCCATTATACATTATTCAACATACATTGAATTGTTACTATGTGCCAGACACTAAATATCTTTCACCTTCACACTATTTCACATCCCATCTATACTTATTTAAAATACTATGATCACTTTTTAACTAATTGAACTCCCTCTATACAGATTTAAATGCAGTATCAGTAATAATAGCTCTTACTGAGTGTTTACTCTGTGCCAGGTTTTGGGCCAAAGTGTTTCAATACATTAGCTTATTTATTCTTTATGGGATCTTAATCAGAGATAGATTATATTAAACACACACACACACACACACACACATATGTTCCTAGAAATTAAATAAATTGCTTTTCATATTTTCAAGCTAGAAAATGTTGGAATTAGGAGGAGAATGTAGGTGACAACCCAGAAATCTCACTTTTAATCATGTTATTGCTATCCTTTACCTTGCCAGGCCCAGTTTTGTCCATTTTTATGTACTTTTTACCTGCTAACTCATAGATTTAGCTGCACCTCTACTTTGAGTAGATTATGCATTTACTTGGTTACCACTCTGTAGAGAACAAAGAGTAAACTCAAAGGACCTTCATGATAAGGATCTGTCTTGCTTTCTAGTATTATTTTTGAGTTGTCTTGTCTCATTTATTTCCACATATGAACAGTTTATAAGTCGACCTTGACTACATACTTAGCCACACATCTCTGCTTATGTTCTTGTATATCTTCTGCCTAGAAACATCCTTCCTACAGGTCTTCATTATAATGACTAAAAAGTAGGAAGAAATTTAACACAATTATCATTTTTGGAGACATTCCTAATTACAGGAGCTAAGTGAAATACCACCCTACTCCACCCAACATGTCCTAATACCTCATACATAAAATTGCACTAGCACATATTACATTGAGATCGATTTTTTTGTTTGTCCTTCCACTAAACTCTGTGCACTAGTAGGAAGACATTCACTCTTTTTTTTACCACCAGTGACATGACTTGGCTCATAATACAAATTCATGACCTGTTTACTCTTGAACTGAGATAAACCTTTGAGTGAAATAGGAGGGCAAGATGGACAAGGGGCTGTCTAAGGCCCATCATCTCATTCATTTTACTTATACACTTTATCATACCACATATGAGAGATTGTTAAAATTCTAACAATTCTGAAAATAACTGATAAAGCTACACCTGAATCAGTTCTTTCTGATTTGTCTGTTTCATACATAATTTCATTTGAACATCACAATATCAATATGAGGTAGGCCTTGCTTTCCCCACTTTAGAGAAGGGGAAATTCAAATTTAGAGAACTTGAACAACTTCCTTAAATGACACAGCTAGCTGGTAGCCAGGGAATTGAAACCAGACCATCAGACTCCAAAACTCCTTTTCCACTTATGATTGTTAAAAGTGTCAGAAGGAACAAGAAAAGAAATTAACATGTTTATTGGACCCTCTTAATACATCACTGAGGTGACTGAGGCATTTGTAGGGACAGTGATCCTATAAGTTTCACCCTTGTGTTATGGAGGAAAGCATTTATTTTATAATTAGTACATCTATGTGATCATTTTGTAATAAAATGTACGTACAATGAAAAGATATTCTGTCATTATTCATTAATTTTATTTCTCACATTTTAATTTCTGAAGAATGTGTCAGTACAGAAAATATGGAAAATTCCTAGATGTCTTTAAATTGTCAACTTGCTTCTTATGTATACTTCCAAATGTTATATTGTTAGAGGATATATGTAATCTAAAGATCAAAATTGTATAATGTTTGAATTTTATATAGTCCCTTGATTTCTTTATATGTAGTTGGTTTTCAATTACAAAGTCCAGAAACTATAATACAACATATACATCAAACTCACTTTCCAAAAAAATCCTGTGATTCCCACAAACATTTATTGAGTGTTTCCTGTGTAGGACCTAGGGTAAGCAAAGAACAATGTTCTATAATATGATGGGGTAATCAAATATGAAGAGGCCGTATCCCTTCATATTTTTATTTTAATGATTCTATAATTAATAATGCTGGTGGTCATGTTTAAGGATGCTATAAATTTTGGTTAAGTTATTCAGAAATTATTTTGCCAACAGAATAAATCAGGAAGGTGAAATTGATACTTGATCTTATTAGAATGTTTGATACCAATGTAAGCTGGAGTCTTAAATTATATATATTTTAATGCAATAAAATCACCAGAAAGTTATTGTTAAATTAATATATAAAGATATAAAAATCTTAAGAACCCCAGCAGTATAAGTTGAAAGAAATGGCAAATTAGGAATAGAATAATAATATAATAATTTAAAGAACAACAAGAAACAATTGGTGAAAAGATCTGATTTGGAAGGACGAACTGATCCAAAGACGTAGATTTCGCACTTGTATTAAAATGAAAATCTGTAGCTTAAAAACAAAATGGCTGATGGTACAGATATTGTCACAGGGAGACTGACGCTGTTTTGGTACTTGTTGGTTGGAGATGATGAGAATAGACCAGGAGGTGAGGATGAGGTAGAGGTTTTAAGCCTAGTGAGTCGAAAGACTATAACACCATGGTCTCAGAGAAAAGGCCAGGGTAGAAGAGAGGTTATTATTTGGGTTTACATTAAGAATTGGAAGATGCATTATAGATAAATAGACATATTCAAAATCATAAACTGTAGCATTTTATTTCACCGACACATAAATCTGTGCTCAAACACTTCCACATGCTAACAACACCAAACTCCTGCTCAAGTATTAATATGGTCCAAAATGACTATTTCTTATTGTCTGAGAAATAACCCCTCTAGACTATATCAAAAGTCTGATTTCTTCTATATGACAATCAGTGTTTCCAACACATAGATTGCTAAACATACGTGATTTAAATGAAATGTGCATGCCATTGTAGCACAAAGGAGTAGTAGTACTGTGCATAAGTAAAATTTTGTTATTATAATGCTAAACTAAAAATGTTAAATACACAGTTTAAAATAAATACCTAACCATTCACACCCTAATACCCAATTTTGGAAATGTCTATGAATAACAATAATACATTATATTTTTTACTGTTTTACCTCAAAAACTCTTTCATATCTAATTTTTTGAAAAACATAATTTTACCACACATGAAAAGTGCCATTAAATAAAATGTAAGCAAAAATCTCTGAGTGTCATGGAAATTTCAAATGGCAACATACAATTTTCATGACATTCTTACTTGTATCTCTCCAGCTAGTAGTTGAAAAATCAGTGCTGTATTTTGTCTTAATAATCTTTCTCCAGACACAGGGTATAGTACTACTTCATCACTTCATGGTAAAGTGTTTATTGAGCATTTCCTATGGATAAAGCACTCAGGTAAGTGCTAATGGATATAAAATAATTACTTTGGCTCAAATACCTGAGAATGTACTCTTTTTTTAAATAAGCCACTTGTTGCTATTTTCTATATCACTACATTTCCCTTTTCAGTATCTATTTCACTTATGTCTCAATTTGCTACTGATTTTCCTTATTAATTTTTCTTCCATAAACACTGATGAATATTTTCGGCACACTGGTTGTTATGTTAGCACACAAGTTGTCAAATGTTTTTATGATCATCTCCTTCATAAATTTTATAATGTTCCAATTCACCAGAGATGAACTGAGGTCATATTGTTTATATGATTGTCAATAGACAACAGCTTAAAATCCTTTAAAAATGGAATTCATGCCACCTAATAGTAGTTGATCCTATAGAATAATATTTCAACCTCAAATTTTTTAAGTCCTTGAAAAGAAGAGCCCTAAGACTTTATGTTGCTGTTGTTGGTGTAGGTGCTATCAAGTTGGTATCCGACTCATAGTGGCCCTACTTACAACAGGTGAAACAGTATTTTTAGTGCTTCTGTGTTATTCATAGGGTTTTCAATAGCTGATTGATTTGGGGGAGTGGGTTGCTGGGTTCTTCTCACAAGCCTACAGCACCTAGTGTTCATATGCAGTCTCCCATTCAAGTACCAACTGGGCCTGACCCTACTTAGCTTCCAAGGTCTGATGGGATCAGATGCCACAGTGGTATGGCTGCAGGCTGACGTTATGTAGTCAGGATTAAAATTGTATTCCTTAAATGACGTTTCCTCACCAAAGTTTTTTTTTATTAGAAATTTTTAATGTACATCATAATGTGATTCATTTTGACATGCTTTTCATTGTGACAATTTTCATATATGCAATTTGATAAACATTATTCATATAGGTTACCCCTTACCCTCCTCTATGTTTCCCCCCTCCCCACTTCCCATCTAAGTTTTCCATCCAAGTCTTCTCTTTTACTATGTAGTATTTTTCTATATGTCCTTGGGTTCCATTTCTGTTTAAGATAGAAACTTTTCCTGTAGTAGACTTTGTTTCTACCTTGTTAATGAACACAAGATCAGAAAGAGAAACAACACATGTTCTCACTCATATGAGAGAGCTGACTCAAAATTACAAGAAGGAAAAATCCTACTCAAAGGTCAGATCACAATAAAAGGGGGGAGGGAAGGTAAGAATGAGGTCAATATAAATGGACTAGAAATCGCATGTAATTGTACCAAAGTTTTTGAACAAAACTGGATATCAAACATTTTGGAAGTCATATGTTCTAGAATATAAAGAACGTAAATTCTCCACATTGTTATAAAAGTAAGAAACTGATTATCTGGAAGTTGGATAAGCTGATAATTGAGTGGTACAACTCAACAAGTATTTCTACTTTTTTTGTTTGTTTGTTTGTTTTTGTAAATTTGGTTCTCTGCCTTGACTCTTCTCAGAGATCCATGGGAATGGCTGTTGTTGTTGTTGTTAGATGCCTTCAAGTCAGTATCCGACTCATAGCGACCCTCATAGGGTTTTTAATGGCTGACTGTTTCGGGATTGCCTTGGGAGTGGATTGCCAGGTCCTTCTCCCATTTTTGCGGCGCTGAGAATTGAACTCAGGACCTCAGAGACTGCAGCGCAGCACTCTACCAACTGAGCTAAATCCCAGCCCATGGGAATGGCTGAGTAGATCTTAAAATGTAGGAAAACTTTATTTGTGACAAAATTAGAAAGGATAATAGTGTCATGCCTTAAAAAAGTTAAAAAAAAAGTTTGATTTAATATTCAGCAGGGAAAAATGGTGTGTTGGAAAAGAACTTGGGTTCAGTTCAGATTCTTCATCCAATAATTGCTTCATCTAAGGAGAAAACATTGAAAATTTCTATCTTTCAATTTTCTCATATATAAAATGAGGAGAAATTGCTTTTTTATCCATTTCATAAAATTTTTGTTAGATTTAATGAACACAACAAGTGCTCAGCCTGGTACCTATTCCATGATAAACACCCAATATATGGTAGCTAGCAGTAGCCTCTTCTCCATCTTCTTCACCATTGTTACACAACTGAGAAGTGGGGCTAAATTTCTGTCCCTCTTCTACTACCAAAGCTTCCCTGAAGGAGGAACATAGCCAGAATCTGAGTAAACACAATGAGAGAGCTCTGATCACAGTCTGTGTAAGAAAAGGGCAGGGTGTGGCCTACATGAACAATTTAGAAGCTCAATATGACAAGATTTCTTTCTTTTCTAGCACAGAGAGCAAACAGAAAGTTTCTGAATATTGGGGCTATCATGAATTCTATACAAAAAAGGTGCATCATGTCAAAAATAAAGGGGATGTTTTGGAATATTTACATGAATAGTTTCAACAAAGTAGATTTATCATAAAAAGAAACCAAAACAAAATGAAAACCATACAACAGAAATAAAGCAATAACAAACATCAGAAGCCTGATATATGATCTGGTTAAAATTTGGGAAAATATTTACATGGAGGAAGGGAATGTGAAACGGGAACAACCTGAAATCAGAAAATATCACATGAGAAAACAATGATTGCTTAATTGAAACTATAATGTAGTTCAAAGACAACAAAGAAGAGAGGCAATAGAAAAGTGATTCATGAGGGTTAAACTCCAGAAATTCAACAAGATTCGAAGGGGAAAATTATAAAAAGAAGGAAAAATGAGAAGAGTCCAATGTAGATAGAAGAAATGAAATAGACAAATACTAAAAACAAGAACAAAAAATAAGAATAAATAATCAAATTATGATTTTTTTAAAAGAAAGTTCATTGAGATGGTAAAAATGTCCAACTCACAGGCTGACACAATAAATATTAAGAGCAAGAAAAGTGAAGAGATTATTATCTGAATATATTTTGATAAAAAGATTTAAGTCTTAATAATAAAAATTTCTGCTAGCAGACAGGGTAAGTAATCCATACAACAATGGTTAAGTTATTGAAATGATCTAAATATTGCAAATTATAATTTAACAATTATCAACTGAGTTAAAAAGGCAGATTTTATTACCATGTATTGGAACTATTGGAGCCAGGTATAAAGGGAGAAAAAATATTGTGAATTTCTCTTGTAAATGAAACCAATTTTAATGTTTTTCAATAGGCACTGTATACTGAAATGAATTTATTGGCAATTTGCTACTTTGGGATTTTAAAATAAAAATCTTCACATTAAAATGTTATAAAAATAGCCAGGCATGGTTGGCACATGCCTGTAATCCCAGCAACTTGGGAGGCAGAGGCAGGAGGATCACAAGTTTGAAACCAGAGACAGTCTGCATAATTTAGCAAGACTTTGTCTCAAAAAAGTAAAAGAAGTAGGCTGAAAGTGCAGCTCAGTGGTACAGTACTTGCAAAGTATGCAAGTGCGAGGACCTGGGTTCAACACCAGTACCACAAATATATATATATATATATATATATATATATATATATATATATATTATATTATATAATATTGTTGTTGTTGTTGTTAGGTGCCATAGAGTTGGTATCCGACTCATAGTGACCCTCATAGGGTTTTCAATGGCTGACTGTTTCGGGATTGCCTTGGGAGTGGATTGCCAGGCCCTTCTCCCACTTTTGCGGTGCTGGGAATTGAACTCAGGGCCTCAGAGACTGCAGCGCAGTGCTCTACCCACTGAGCTAAATCCCAGCCCCATAATATAATAATATATATATATATATATATATATATTATATATATATATATATATAATATATATAATGTATAATATTGTTGTTGTTGTTGTTAGGTGCCTTCGAGTCGGTATCCGACTCATAGCGACCCTCTGTACAACAGGGGAAACACTATTGTCAGTGCTTCTCTGCTGTTCATAGGGTTTTCAATGGCAGATTGATTTTTGGGAGGGGGTTGCCAGGTCCTTCTCCCAAGCCTACAGCTTCTGGTTTTCCCGGGCGGTCTCCCATCCAGGTACTAACCAGGCCCGACCCTGCTTAGCTTCCAAGATCTGACGGGATCATGCCACAGGGCTATGGCTGCAGGCGTAATATATAATATATAATGTATATATTATACATTATATACATACATACATATACATATATATATATATATATATATATATATATATATATATATATATATATGTATTGGAGTGGCAACCCACTCCCAAGGCAATCCAGAAACAGTCAGCCATTGAAAACCCTATGAGGGTCCCTATGAGTTGGACTCAACTTGACCGCACTTAACAACAACCCAATAGTCAGATTCCTTAAAGAGGATCTTCTCTACTAAGGAGGACAGCTGCCTTGCAAGAAATCCTTCTGGCCATCACAATAGAGATTCAATCATCCTTGTATCTAGGTAAGAGAAGGCACTTCTGTGAAGACTAGAGTGGTCACTGAGAGAGAAGGGAGCAGTTAAGTTCAGCTAAGACTCTGAATGTAGCAAGCATGAGAAAAATAGTTGAGTAATTCTGCCTCAGCAGGATAAGACTCTTGGCCTGTAATTCTCTTCTTTGAGATTATCCAGAGAACACTTTAATTTCTTTTGTTCTCTGCTAAAAATCTATCCTATCAGAAAATATACATTACTCATTCTAAGTCAACACATCTTATCCTTTCTTTATACATCTTTTTATAATGCTGTTTTTTTTTAGTAACATCACTTGTCTAATTATTACAGATTTAATTATGGGCACAATCACTGATATAACTCCTTCCTAGAACAATGTCTGACATGTAGACACAGTCAACTAATATTCCTTGATGATATTAGCTAGACTTCAATTTTCATAATGAATAGTTAAAATCTTTTCCAAAGTAGACTCACTGTTCTATTTAATGACACCTTCATTGTCCTTATAGATGACTATGGCAGATTTTAACCTAAACATCATTCAAGGTGTTACCAAGTAAAGGTCATCATTTATCAGGTGCATGGCTTATGCTTGTAATCCCAGATACTCAGGAAGCTGAGGCAGAAGGACTGCAAGTTTGATACCAGAGGCACCTTTGCAACTTACTGAGACACTGTCTCAAAATAAGTAAATAAAGAAAGGGTTCAGCTCACTGGCAGAACACTTGCCTAGCATATATGAGGCCCTAGGTCCAACCCTGCAATACTGCAAATAAATAAATTAATTAATTTACCAATTATGCTCTTAAATAACATTTTTTTCTACTTTACCATTTTAGCATCTTCTTCTAATAGACTTCCTTCTTCCATTAAGAGAATATATGCCAAAACTTACAGTTCATTTAATCACATTTTAGAAGTATTCATGATTGCATCCATGCCTAACATTCATATGAATATTTTTAAATGGATAAACTAGATGAAATAATTTTTATTGATTAAATAATTATTGGAAGTCATCTGTCCATAACTGAAAACACATTTTGCCTGTGTGTGGTAATTTGAGGCTATATCCAAGGCTGCACACATACATTGCACGTGTTTTACCCCTGGGCTGCATGCCTTGTCCATTTTTAATTTTTTTTCATTTTGAGACAAGGTCTTGCTAAGTTTTGCTGGCTACCTATGGACTCTCACTTGTGACACTCCTGCCTCAGCCTCCCAAGTTGCTGGAATTATTGGGATGTGTGAACAAAACTGACTAAAAAACATATTTAGAGGGAGAAGTTTATTATTTTGTGATTTATGATTGGTTCTGATTTTTATATTGGCTATTAATTAGTGCCATTAACTCAAAATTATTCATTCCTAGTTCTTGATACCCCAACAGGTCTGGCAGTTTGCCATACTGTGAGGGCCTGTGTGTTTCTGTGATGCTGATAGCTATGCCACTGGTTTACAGACACCAACAGGGTCATCCATAGTGTACAGGTTCCATCTGAGCTTCCAGAATAAGACAGAATGGGAGAAGGACATGGCTGAACTACTCCTGAAACAATGAGCCATTGAAAACCCCATGAATAGCTGAGAATCATTGTCATATATAGTGCTGGAAAATGAGCCCCTCAAGTTAGAGGGCACTCAAAATAGAACTGAGGAAGAGATTTCTTCTCAATGTAAAGCCTCCCTTATTGACAGGAATGGAGTAAGCCCAGGGACCTCCACTTGCTGATGTGGCATAACTCAAAATGAAAAGGAAAAACTGTAAGCATATATTAATAATTGGAATGTGGAATGTACATAGTATGAATCTAGAAAAATTAGAAATCATCAAAAGGGAATGGAGCACATAAACATCAACATTCCACATATCAGTGAGCTAAAATGGACTGGCATGGGCCATTTTGAATCATATAATCATAGAGTCTACTATGCTGAGAATGATAAATGAAAGAAATGGAGTTGCATTCATCATCAAAAAAGACACCTCAAGATGTGTCCTGAAATACAATGCTATTAGTGATAGACTAATATCCATACACTTACAAGGATGGCCAGTTAAGAAGACTATAATTCAAATTTATACACCCATCACTAAGTCTACAAATGAAGACAGGGAAGAATGTTACCAGCTTCAGCAATCTGAAATAGATTAAACATGCAATCAGGATGTAGTGATAATTATTGTTGACCGGAATGCAAAAGTTGGAAATGAAAAAGGCTCAGTATTGGAAAATAGGGCCTTGATGACAGAAATCAATGCTGGAGATCACTTGAAAGAATTTTATTCGACCAATGACCTTTTCATTGCAAATACATTTTTCATCAATATAAAGGGTGATTATACACATGGAGCCTGCAGCTGTAGCCCTGTGGCATCCCATCCAGTCAGATCTCGGAAGCTAAGCAGGGTCGGGCCTGGTTAGTACCTGGATGGGAGACCACCTGGGAACACCAGATGCTGTAGGCTTGGGAGAAGGACCTGGCAACCCCCTCCCAAAAATCAATCTGCCATTGAAAACCCTATGAACAGCAGAGAAGCACTGACAATAGTGTTTCCCCTGTTGTACAGAGGGTCGCTATGAG
>VMDO01039041.1:0-13002 GCA_007922755.1 Pedetes capensis
TGATGCAGCTAAAATGTTATGTGGATAGGAGTCAGGAAACCAAAGGTATTTTTTCCCTTTCTAATGCCAATTATTAATTATTGAACCTATCCCAATGGTTTAACGTGACTGTGCTTCAGTATAATATAGAGCTAAATATTAGTATATATGTTATGAGAGTAAAATGAGAGAACTGATTTAGAAGTGTTTAAAAAATTAGAAATAACATAAAATATAGGTTGATGTTATTTTTGCCTTTTCAACAACCAGTTTGATTATAAGAAATATCACAAGCCTACTTGGATAAAATGTAACAGTCACATTAATTCTACATTCAATTACATTTATTGCTACCAACTATATGTCACAATAGTTACTGAAGTAAGAAGAAGGAGAAGGAGGAGGAGGAGGAGGCAAAGAAGAGGAAGAGGAAGAAGAAGAAGAAGAAGAAGAAGAAAAAGAAGAAGAAGAGGAGGAGGAGGAGGAGGAGGAGGAAAAGGAGGAGGAGGAAGAGGAGGAAGAAATTTAGGTCAGAATGTGAGAATCTCAGCATCTAAGATGGTAGAAAGATATATAAACTTAAAAGCAACAAACATATATACACACTTATGTGCACATATGCATGTTTATTACTATAATGTAATAAGTACTGTCCTAGGAATATATAAAAATATTGTGAAAGTAAAGAGGATGGAAGAGCAAAAATGTAGGGGATGGCTCCTGTACAATGGACATTTATGTTTAAGGCAAATAAAAATTCTGTAGGAAGAAAAGAGTGACATTGTGGGAAGGAGAACAAAATGCAAAAATGCAGTGATATGTGGAAGACCAGGGAACATTGAAAGGCTGGTGTTTTGGGAACAGATAGGGTGTCCATAAGAATTTAGATTCTGAGAAGGCAGAAACCTGGCTGTGAAGGTCTTTCTGTGCTCTTTTACAGAACTTGCACCTCACCATGTTCAAATTTAGTCTTAATGATTAATACTTTAGATCCCTATTTCAAGAAGGCAAATGTTGACCAAGACATAAGTATCTCTTTTATAATATAATTAATGTGATTTGATTTCTTCTTTCAGGCAAGAGAGTCAAGAAGAAAGCACCTTTAATAATGGTGCTTAAATTCAGGAAGCAATTACTGAGGAGCATTGATTCAATTATTATTTCAACATGCATATATATATATATATATATATATATATATATGTATATATATTTGTATTCTTTCAGCATGTATATATAATTGTCTATGAAGTACAATGCTCTGGATTAGACACTTCAGATAGAATGAAATCTCCAGGCCCTTTTACCGATTACATTCTAGACAAAGAGACACTTATTGGGCAAGGAAACAAGCATTAAAGAAACTAGCAAAATGTAATAAATACCATAAAGGAAATAAATGTGGATCTTCATTCTTTCAAAGAGATTTTTTTTTAAGTGCCTATGCGTGAAGTTCTGGCAAGAACTGACAATAGCCTTCTTACCATGGGAAGTGAACTTACCTAACAAACAAGATAATAGCGGAAATGTAAATTAATGATACAAAAGAAGAGTTTAAGTCTGTATTCCCAGGGAGCATGCATTCTTTCCAGTGAGTGCTGAGTTAAGAGAGCGAAGGAGGAAGTAAATTTAGATGGAGTGGTACCATATAGTGAATGCTTATGTCCCACCTGCAAATTCATATGTTGAAGCCTATTTCCCATTGCCATAGTATTTGGAGGTGAGGCCTAAGTGAGGTGATGAAGTCATGAGGGCTGTGCCTTCATACCTGATATATTAGTCATTTGGTAAAGAGACCTGAGAGAGAGCCCTCATTCCTTCTGCCATTTGAGGGCACAGCAAGAAGATGTCTGTCTATGAACTAAGAAGTGGATGTTTGCCAAACACACAATACACTGGTGTCTTGATCTTGAACTTCTTGGCCTCCCCGACTGTGAGAAATAATTTTCTATTGTTTATAAGCCACCTAACTTGCAGCATCTTATTATAGGAGCCTAAGCTTCCTAAGAGATGTGGGAAAGGAAGGCCCTTCTAAAGAGAGGCTACTTAAGGCCATGAACTGAAAAAATGCAGAGAGCTGTGGGAAGAGCAAACCGGGGAAAGAGTGCATGCAAAGATTTTAAGAAAGGAAATGGATTTGCCTATTGGAGAAGCAGAAAGGAGATCAGCATGGCTGTAGCACAGGGGAGGAGGTGGAAGGTGTAATGAGACAAGATAAGAGATGCTAGAAAGACTATCCCAATTGGTTGAGCAGAAAACTGGATTAAATAGGATGAGTAAAAGCAAGAAGACAGGTCAGTAGGTTATTGTAGTCATCTGAATGACAAATTAGATTGACTTGGATTGAATGATGACTGTGTAGAATTATGAATGAAAGGATAGATTTGAGTGTAAATTTATGATTTTCTGATGAATTAGATATACAACTTGAAGGAAAAATAGGTGACAAGTATGTTTCCCACATTTTTGGATTAAGCAATGGATGCATGCTAATACCATTAAATGAGATGCTAAAGGCAGGGGAAAATAACAGAGTAGGGGGGAAACAAAGTTATGATTTCAGATTTAGAATGCATGTAGACATCCACATGGAAATTTCAAATAAACAGAAGGCTGTATCTATTACTCAGGGAGGAGTTGCTTTCGGGGATATAAACCTAGGGAGTAATGTACTTCTTAAGTAAATCTGAACTGGCTTCAGAAGTATTCTCATTAACAGCAAGGAAGAGAGTGTGAACACAGAAAGAAAGGGATGGAGAATGAAGCTCAGAGTTATTTGGACACTTAGAGTGGAAGGCAACAGCTAAGACTGAGGAAGAACACACAGAGACCTGAAAAGCAGGAGGAGCGTTATAGAAACTATGGAGTGTGTGTGTGTGTGTGTGTGTGTGTTTCTCATACACTGAATATATTTCCTTGCATCATCAGCCATGAAGCTCAGGAGAGACTGATTCTCTTCTAACACACATCTGACAGTCACCCCTGCCCAGCTCTAGGTTTGATACAGCACCAGACTTGTTCAACTGAAACCTTCTCATAGGTTTTGCTAATACACAGGAAAGAAGCATGGTTTTCTCACCAAGACGGTAAAGAGAAGGGTGACTGATAGAGGTCTAGAACTGACAACAGCCTTCTTACCACGGGAAGTGAACTTACCTAACAAACAAGATAATAGCAGAAATGTAAGCCGAGAGATAGAGAAAAATAAATAGATTTCTGATAATATTGTTTGAACCTCTAGATCCAATAGTGCCTTAAGCTACCATCATTCCTTGAAGTTCCTGGATAAGAGCCAATAAGTTTCTTTTGTGTTTGAATAAGTTAATTTGAGTGTGTTCCTATTACTTGCAACCAGAGAGACATGAATATCATAGAAGCCTAGAGAGAAGAAAGTTCAAAAAATGTTGAGTGGTCAACTGTGTCAAAAGCCACTGAGGAGTTGTGAAAGGTGAAAGTAGAGAGATGTTCACTGAATTTGACAACATGGAGTCATTGATGTTTGGTGAGAGGGTTATCAGTGCTGTGGTAAGATTGAAGTCCAACTGGAATGGGAAAAAGACTGAATTGGAGGTGGTTGAATGGAGACAGGAAGGGTGATAACTTAAGATTTTCTTTGGATAGATTTAGAGAAATAGAGAGGTCACTGGAGTGGATTATTATACCAAAAGAGGAGCAAGAGAATATTTGATATTTACTTCTAAACATTCATTCATTAAGTATTTATCAAAGAGTAACTATGTGTCAAGTTATCCTAGCCTCTAAAAAATTAAAAAAGAAAAAGTCTACTATCACCATTTCTGGCTTCCCAACCATGAATCATGATGATAGACTTAAATGGAAGTAAAAATGGAAAAGTCTAGGCAGGTGGAAAAATGTGGTCAAAATAAGGTCATTATTCTTGTACTCAGCAGTTTGTATTTCTATAAAATAAAACCCCAAAATTGCTCAAAAAATTTTGGCACATATTGAGGTGGGCCTGACCCCTTCCAAAGAAAGAGAAGGATTTTGCTCACTCTATAATGATTCATTTAATGAAGAACAATTTGAAGTCAGCTACTTCATCTTCTAACATCAGTTTTCTTTAACAAATGATAACAAGCAGCTATAAAGTATCTATTCAAGAACAGCAAAAATAGTTAATATTTATGATGTGCCAGATATTCTTCAAGGTGGGAATTGAAAGGTACAATACAGAAATGAAAATACAATCTAAGAAATCAGTGTCCAGTGTGGGGATAGATCCGAATAATTCAAAAGTTTGATAAGAATCATGATAGAAATAAATGCAGGATCCCATAGGAAATCTTAGAAGGCGTATCCACAATAGAATCTGAGTTTCTCCATAAGGAAGAAGGGTGCAAGTGAAGTCTGGAGATGTGAGTAGAATTTGGAAAGGCAGCTGTCATCCTTTACCTAGCAGAACGCTTTTTTGTCCAAGTGAATCAGCCTGTATGCAAGCAGCTTCCTTCAAACAGTAATACATAGGGAGGGCTCAATAAATGTTGGCTTAGCTATTATTATCAGTTGACTCTTATCTCTGAATAAATATAAACTGCCCCATTTTAACATAATCACATCTTTTAAACACCTATCTCCAAATATGGTCATATTCTGACACACTGGGGAGTAGTGTTTTTGTTGTTTTATAAAATATATTTCATTTTATTTATAAATGTTAGTGGGGGACAGAGTATTAAGTCATTTGCTATAACCATTATGCAACTATTAAATCAATTTTTCTTACACATTCATCATCTTACATATTTTATAGAACAGTATCAACTAAGGAAAAGAAAAAAGATAGGAATTTTAATTAATATGTAATGAAAATTGTGTGCAATCATGGATTATATTCTCATTGATTTCTTTCCCTTTTTTGTGTGTATTCATATAGTTGTATCCTGTATTTTGAGATTAAGTAGTGCTTTAACATATGAATCTGACAGAACAGGATGACCTTGTAACAGTGACCCTGGAAACTTACCACAGGAATCACTGGGAGATTCTGTTTCCTTACCTATTACAAAGAGATAGAGCAGGGTGCTATCGCTTACCTCTGGGTGGGTTTCAGAATGTGGCTGTTCACAGGGCTGGTGGGCTGGTGACCATTCTAGACTTTTACTTGGATGAAGAGATATGCATTGGTATTTTCTGGCAAATGGGAAAAGGAAGAAGAATTTTGTTTTAGTTGTCTTTGTTCAGCATTGTCATGTGAGAACAAGGAAAAGGCTAAAAGCCAGTGTCCCCTTGAAGTGGTACAAATTCTTGATAGACAGGCTGGAGTGATTTCCTGAGACTCTGAGTTCAGAGTGCCCTTTGGGAACCAAGGGTGAAGCCATACAGCTGTTGCCCTTGACTCTTCTCCAAGTGTCTTCTTAGCCCGCTTATGGGGCATGCCATTTTCATGGTAGTGTGGGAAGAGAGCTGGTGGAAACGAGCAATGTCTCCAAAAGTTTCACACAGATGTGATGAAACATGTCTTCTCACAGGCACCTGACTAAACCAGGTCTCATGGCCAAGCCTGATGCCAAAAATGTAGGGAAATACCTAACAACTACGTGGAAGAGAGCAATGGGCTAACACATATAATCTTATAAGGAAAGAGGAGGTGAATCTTGCTATCGCCAATACAGTTTACCACATACTACTGCCTTATCCCCATAAAATGCTAGTTTACCTGAATAAATCAGGTTACTTTTATTTTCCTAAATTGCTGATTGTTACTCCAGAGATTCACTTTACTGACACTGTCATTTAGAGTTGGGTAAATAATTATAATTTCTATAGAATTAGAAACATCAAATCAATATACAAAGCAATTATCTTAGAAACCAGTCGCATATGTACAGTGAAGTTCAAATACAGGCACAGATGTGGAAGGAGAAATTTCCTGCGAAGAACTGAATGGAAACAAGTCAGACTGGTGGCATAATGAAAGTGGTTTAAATTGTATTGATATATTGTTGTTGTTAGGTGCCATTGAGTCGGATCCGTTTGCTTTGGAAGTGGATTCCCAAGTCCTTCTGTTTTTGTGGTGCTGGGGATTGAACCACAGAGAGTGCAGAGCAGCACTCTACCAACAGAGCTAAACTCAGGCTGTATTGATACATAGTAGGTTTTAAAGAGTTAAATACTGAATTAGGTTTTATAGCTTGATCTCATTACGTACTTTAATTATGTAACTGATATCATCTGCTTTGTTTTCATGCTCACCATGAAATTTCTCATTCATTATCATTTATAGTTATTTACATATTGTCAAATATTTATTTAACTTTAAGTATGCACTGTATTTCACATTAGAGAGACAAAGACCAATTGTCTTCCAACCTGGAACAGCTCACAGGTTAGTAAAAGACGTAGATATGTAAAAAAAAAAATTACAATATTTAAGAGTAGTGCAAAGATGAAAAAAGTAGCTCAGTGTAATGGGAAAAAAATGTGTCCTCTAGACCAGACGGATCTGGGCTCCAGATAGTAGGAACTATATAAAAGCTCCCTGTTCCCTTGGGTGCTTATCTATCAAATAAAGATTATTGCACGCATATCATTTGTTTTTTTTTTATTAGGATTAGGAATAACATACACAAAGTGACAGCTACCATTTCAAAGCTTATTAAATGTACAGGAGAGGCAGTATGGTTTATTATATTTATTGGAAGAGCTATGGCAACTCAAAATACTTCAGTTTGGCATGAAGAGATACAACTAGGAATTTTCTTCCAAAGAAGTGATAATTGAGAAGGAAACGTATTCAGAGCAAAGGGCAAGCTGGCAAGTGGGAAGGAACAAATGCATGGGAGTTCCGGTGTTGCTGATCATAGAATGCAAGATGTGAGAGTGTGAACCCGGTGGGGGCAGATCATGCTAAGCTTATGTGCCATAAAGGAAAGAAAGCATCTGAACCGTATGAGCTCTTTGTTTGCAACTATAGCTGTCTGCTTCTCTTCTACCCCCTTCTCCCACCTCACTCTGTCACCTACAAGTTGTGACAATCAATTCCAAAAGTGTTTTGCTGTAGTTCTTAGAAGAATAAATATTTCTGTTTTTCCTGCCTCCTCCCCTATTCCTCCCACATCCCTTTAACTCCCACTGGCTCTCTTGTCTCCTCTCACCTCTGTTTTCAAAGTTTATTTCCTCTCCTCCACTGCCTGGTTTGAGACATTCATCATGACCTCTCTGCTTTGTCCTGAGCTTTCCATGTGTTGAAACTAGTTAAGGATCTCTGTAATGAGCTCATTCTCAACCAATAGTTTTTATTTTGGAAATACAGTCCTTTTTTTGTAATCGCTTTATGAAATATTTTGCTGTTTTCCTTTTTAAACTCTTTAATGTTCCCCTCCTACCATTTCCTTCACCACATTTGATTTTGAAATTGCTTATTTTCACTTTTGAGTATCTTTGTTTTCTATAGGAAAACATTCAATCCCTTTAGTCCTTCAACATGGGCAGGTGAAATTCAAACTTGCTCTTCAGTGATCTTTTCTTGTCTTTAATTCTGGAGCACTCTCTATACATGTTCAATTGAAAACTATTACATATTGTTCAGACTTTGCCCCTTTTCTACTGCTGGCAGGTGACAGAGGGACACTCAAGTTTTTCCTGTTGTTTTAGGAAAACATATGAACTGTCAATATCGGGGAGTCAATATTCTGCCTCTGGAATCTGTATATAATTTGTTATTGTTTTTCGGTTCCATGGAATCTGGTCTAACTTATAGCGACCCTATACACAACAGAAGAAAACACTCCCCAGTAGTGCCCCATTCTCAGTACTATGTCAGTGCTTCTCTGCTATTCATAGGGTTTTCAATTGTTGATTGTTTTGGGATGTTTCCAGAGTGGGCTGCCAGGTCCTTCTCCCATTTTATGCAGTGCTGGGGATGGAACCCAGGGCCTCAGAGAGTGCAGAGTAGCACTCTACGAATTGATCTAAACCCCGGCTGTATATAATTAATGTGTAAGAAAACAGC
This sequence comes from Pedetes capensis, assembly GCA_007922755.1. Taxonomy (NCBI): domain Eukaryota; kingdom Metazoa; phylum Chordata; class Mammalia; order Rodentia; family Pedetidae; genus Pedetes; species Pedetes capensis. Next base: position 7,952 of record VMDO01039041.1, read on the forward strand.
GTTAGAAGCAGCTTTACAAATCTGTCATCTAGTGGCAATGTCTAGATCCCAACATTCACATTTTCTTTTCTCCTTGCTTTCTCTATTCCTACTGTTCAGTTTTATTCTCCCTTCATTATTATCATTAATATTATTAGTGTCTGGGGATCAAACCCAAGGTCTTGCACAGCTAGGCAAGCACTCTACCACATAGCTACACCACCAGCCCTCCTTCATTATTTTTTAATATCCTACATTTAAAAGAGACTGCCCTCAATTTTTATCTGTTTATTTCCTATTTGTAACTTTTCAATTCTATGTGATTTCTTTTTTTCTCTCACTTTTATGATTTGTCCTTTATGATTTCTTCAAGTTGTTTGTTTGTTTGTTTGTTTGAGACAGGGTCTTATTATGTTGTCCAGGCTGACCTGGAACTCACTTTGTTAGTCCAGGCTGGCCTTCAGCTCACTTGCAATCCTCCTGCCTTAGCCTCCTGAGTGCCGAGATTCTACAGGCAGGTGCCACCACAGTTGGCTAATTTCTCCAAAATTTCTAGAGACCTCTTCACATTATTTTCATTAGCCTTATATTTCATCTTAGACAATGCCAAGGGCTTTTATGTAATGTATCCATTCTTTAAGAAAAAGTTTATCGATGTAGAATTTATGTAGAAAAATTTAAGTGTATAATTTGTGTATAAGTGTATTATATATATTATATATATATATATAAGTGTATAATATATAAATATACCCATTCAGTCACCAGTCCTATCATGGTATAGAACACTTTTGTCAACCCACAAACTTGTCTTCTGCATCTCTCTAATCATTCTTCTTCCTCCAAGTCAGTTCCTACAATCACTAATCTGTTTTCTGTCACTGGAGTTTTGCTTTTTCAAAACTTTCATACAAATGGAATCATGTGGTAATACAGTCTTTTGTGCAGTCTTTACTATACATGGCATAGTACTTTCTTCCTTAGCATAGTACTTTTGAGAATCATCTGTTTTGCTACATACACCAGCAAGTTTTTTTTAAAAGAGTATTTTTCCCTTTTTTGTGGCTGAGTAGTACTACATTATATGGATATAGCACAATTTCTTATCCAATTACTAGTTCATAGACATTTGGATTGTTTTGGGCTTGGGGGTAGTATGAATACAGATGTTGTTTTGAACATTTGCATACAAGTTTTCCTATGAACATACATTTTCATCTTTCTCTGATAAATGGCAGACAAATATGTAGGAATAGGATTGCTGTATCATATGATGAGTGGAAGTGTCTGTACCATTTTGCATTTCCAGCAGCAATACATGTTGTTGTTATGGTTAGGTGCCAATGCCATTGAATAGGGTCTGATGGTCCTATGTACAACAGAATGAAACACTTGCGGACTCTGTTGTTGTTAAGTGCCGTCAAGTCGTGTCTGACTCATAGTGGCCCTCACAGGGTTTTCCTTTGAAGAGAAAAATATTAATTTGGGGGAAATTTTATTAAGTTTTCTTTTATGGTTTGTGCTTGTTATGTCTTATCTAAGAAATATTTGCCTAACTAAAGGTCACAAATATTTTATATTTTCTTCTAGCATTTTACAGTTTTTGTTCTTGCATTTAGGTCTTATTGTGCTTCATTTTGAAGTATTGCCTTATAAATAGTGCCAAATAAGTTTTAAAGCTATTTTTTTTGCATATGGATATCCAATCGCTCTAACATTATCTGTTGAAAAATCTATCCTTTCTCCCATTAAATTACCTCAGCAGATGCATCAAAAATCAATTAATTCCGTATTTTTGGGTATACTCATGGGTCATGTCTTCTGTTCCCTTGATCTACGTTTCTTTAGCAACAGTATATTGTCATATTGTTGTAATAAGGTGAGCCTGAAATCAAGATATATTGACCCTTAAAACTTGTTCTTTTTCCAAATTAGCTCAGCTATTTTAGGTACTTCTGCATTTCCACATAACTTTCAGAGTTTTCAATTTTTTTAAAAGTGGGATTCTGATTGGGATTTCATTGAATATGAAGATCAATAGGAGGCAAATGACATAATACTGAAGTTCTGATTCACAAACATGTTACTATATATCTATCCATGTACTTAGGTATTCTTCCATTTTTCTTGGCAATTTAGTTTGGCTTATAGTTTTCAATGTATGCCTTGCACATATTTTCATAAATTTATCCTTAATTATTTTATTTTTGCCATTATAAGTAGAATTCTTGTTATTTTCAATTTCCCAGTTTTCATTGGAATGATATAGAAATATAATTGTGGTTTTATACTGATTTTATTTTTTGCCACCTGGTTGAACTGATTTATCAGCTGTAGCTGTAGTCTTGTAGATTCCTTAGGATTTTCTACATAGATGATTTTCTCACCTGTGAGTTGAAGTCTATTTTACTTCTCTTTTCAATCAGTATTTCTTTTATTTTTAAAAGCTTCATTACTGTAGCTTAGACTTCCAATACAATGTGGGATAGTAGGCAAGAGAAACAGACATCTTTGTCTTGTGTCTATTGTTAGGGGGAAAAATCAGTTTTTCATTATCTAAGATGAGGTTAGCTATGGGATTTTTTTTTTTTTTTTTTGCAGTACTGGGGGTTGAACCCAGGGCCTTGCGCTTGCATGCTCTGCAAGTGCTGGACCACTGAGCTGCACCATCAGCCCATTTTTTTACTTTTTGAGACAGGGTCCCTCGAAGTTACACAGACTGCCTCTGGTCTCGAACTTGCTATCCTCCTACCTCTGCCTTCCAAGCCGCTGGGATTACAGGCGTGTGCTACTGTGCCCGGCTATCTATGGGATTTTAAAAAATTTTCTTCTATTAGGTTGACAAGTTTACTTCCATTTTCATTGTTGGAGCATTTTTGTCATGAATGGATGTTGAATTTTGTCAACTTTTTTTTCTGTATCTATGAAATAGTTTTTTATTTTTAGTCTGTTAATAGTTAAAATAGTGTACTGCATTGACATTTTTTATTGGAAATTTTTAATGTACACCTTAGCATTGATGTTTTTGAATATTCAACTAACTTAGAATCCTATGACAAACATCTTATGGCCATATAGTGTTCTTTTTATATACTGCAAAATACTTTTATAAAAGCTTTTATAGGTATGTTCATGAAGGATATTAATGTAATGATCTTTATAATGTTTTTGTCTGGTTTTGGTATCAAAATCACACTGGCTTCATAAAATTAATTGAATAGTCTGTTCTCTTCTGTTTTCAGGGTTATCTTGCATGATATTGGTTCTTTTCTTCTTTAAATGTGTGGTAGAATTTACCAGTGAAACCATCTGGGTCTGGAATTTTTTTGTTGAAAGGTTTTGCAATATGAATTATTTTTCCTTCATAGATATAAAGTTCTCCAGGTTATTTTTTTCTTGAGTAAGCTCAGGTATTTTTTATCATGTCTACGTTTTGAATTTGTGAAGTGTATTAGCATAAAGTTGTTTATAATATTCCTTTATTATCTTTTTAATATTTTTAATGTCTGTATTAATGGCCCTTTCATCTTTTGATATTAGTAATATATAGCTTTTTAAATATTGATCATTCCCTTTAATAGTTATCAATTTTGTTGAAAGTGTCCAAAACTCAATTTTTTTTTCATTGATATTTTCTGTTATTGTTGATTTTATATTTCATACTTATATTCTTATCTTTATTATTTCTTCTCTTGTGTTTTCTTTGGGTGAAGTTTCTTCCTTTTCTACATTCTTAAATAGGAAACAGAGATAATTTATTCATTCACATATAAAAATTTAATGCTATAAATTTTATAATAAGTTCTGCTAATTTGCTCTACAGAGAGGATAATGTGTTTTATTTTTATTTTCACTCAATTCAACATGTTTCTTAATTTCCCTTATACTTTTTTCTTTGACATAAAAGTTGCTAAGAAATATCTTCTATAACGTCCAAATATTTAGGTATTTTATAGAGATTTTTCTGTTATTGACTCCTCTTTTTATGCTGTGGTGATTCTGGTCATTCCTTGTTACTCTTTGTTGAATCATTTTAATCTGTTTAGGTATATTGGAAATGATTTTTAAATCCAAAATACAGTCTATTTTAGTGACTGATCTATGTGCATTTAAAAACAATGTATTATTGTTATTGTTGAGTGAAATGTTCTAAAATCTCAAATAGGTCAATTTTATAGAAAGCATTGTTCAAGTCTTCTATAGTATTATTCATTTTTTTGTTTCCTTGTCCTACAACTTACTGACAGAATAGTATTGAAATTACCAGTGATAACTCTTCACGTTTACTTCTCCTTTAGTTTAATCAGTTTTTTGTTCATTTATTCTGAAACTGTGTTATGAGATATATACACATTTGGGGTTTTTGTGTCATTTGAATCAATAGATCCGAATATCATTATAAAATGTAATTTTTATCCTTGCTAGTATTCCTTATTATACTTTGAATTAATTATAATACTATTTTTGTTGTTAGGTGCCATCAAGTTGAGTCCGACTCATAGCGACCCTATGTACAGCAGATTGAAACACTTCTCAATTATGTGCCGGGCATAGGATTTTATTTATATTTAAGCCCATTGTTGCAGACACTGTGTCAATCCATCTGGTGGAGGGTTTTCCTTTTTTTATGTTGACCTGCCACTCTCCCAAATATGATGTCTTTCTCCAGGCATTGATCTCTCCTGACTACATGTCTAAAATATGTAAGACGCAGTCTGGCCATTCTTGTTTCCAAGGAGCACTCTGGTTGCACTTCTTGTAGGATAGACCTGATGGTTCTTTTGGCAGTCCATGGTATATTCAATAGACGTCTCCAGCACCATAATTCGAAAGCATCAATTCTTCTCCCGTATTGTTTTTGGTTTGTTTTTGCATGCATATCTTTTTAAATTTATTTCTATATACATCTTTTTATACAATATGAATTTCTTTTGAAGGTTTATTGATGGGTCTTGCTTTACTAAATCTAAAAATTGACCCTCTAATAGGAAGAGTAGATAATTTACATATTTGATCTGATCAGGTTGTCTTCCATCTTGTTATTTGTTTTGTTTTAGTCTCACCTGTTTTTT
>VMDO01039042.1:0-12984 GCA_007922755.1 Pedetes capensis
TATCTATCTATCTATCTATCTATCTATATCTATATCTATCTATCTATCTATCTATATATCTATATATCTATATATCTATATCTATCTATCTATATCTATCTATCTATCTATCTATATATCTATCTATCTATCTATCTATCTATATCTATATCTATCTATCTATCTATATATATATATATCTGTCTATCTATCTATATCTATATCTATATCTATCTATCTATCTCTCTATATATATATCTGTCTATCTATCTATCTATCTATCTATCTATCTATCTATCTATATTAATCTTACATAATTACGCTCATTTATCAGAAACTTTCCAGCCCTTGGCACCCCGCCTTCTACTTTCTGTGTCTATGATTCTGGTGACTCTAGGACGTCCTGTAAGTAGGACCTACAGTGTTTGTCTCTTTGTGCCTGGCTTTGTGACTCTGAGCACCAGGGCCTCAGGGTTCATCCGTGCTGTACTGTGTGCCATAATGCCCTTCCTTTTCACAGCTGTGTAATATTCCAAGGCACGAACGGACCACAATTCATTTACCCATTTATCAACTGCATTAAAAACAGAATGAACAAATAATCCTGCAATCCCACTTCTGGCTATGCGCATAAATGATGAAGGACAACTTGACTTGGGACTTTTTGACTTTATGATGCTGGGAAAATATTTTAGCCATAGTCCAGTATCTCACAAATCCCATGAGGTACTCGGTGCTTTGTTATAAAGTATCAGGTTGGATCATTTTGCTGGGTGTCGGCTAATGTAAATGTTTACAGCGCGTTTACGGCAGGCCAGCCTGAGCCACGGTGCATGGTTTTGTGGTTGTTGTTAGTGGCCGTTGAGTCGAGTCGATGCCCGGCCTGCAGCCCAGATCCCCATTCAGGGATCACAGATTCGGGCTCCCCCATTAGGCTTTAAATGAAGGAGGGCAGCCACCCCTCCCCCAAGCACGCGGTGGTGAGGGGCGTCTGTCCGTCTCTTAGTGCCTGGTGGGGGCCCCTGGAGGCTCCCCACCTCCTCACAGTTGCCTCGACTTCCCCAAGGCCTGTCATCTTCCCATAGCTGCATCCTTTCCACCCCTTGCCCTCTGAACCCAAGCTGCAAGCTGCTGGCACCATGGCCGCCTCCTCCCGCCGCCCTCCGGGGCTGCACGCTGCCTCTCTTGTCTTCATCGTCCTTCGTGGAAGCCCCTGTGGATGGGGCCGTTTCCTTGATTTCCTTCTCAGCCTGGTCATCACTGGTATGCAGAGAAGGCACTGACTCGTGTGTGTCCATTTTGCATTCTGCTGCTTTGCTGAAGGGCTGGGGTTTAGCTCAGTGGGTAGAGCGCCGCGCTGCAGTCTCTGAGGTCCCGAGTTCGAATCCCAGCACCGCAAAAATGGGAGAAGTGCCTGGCAATCCACTCCCAAGGCAATCCCAAAACAGCCAGCCATTGAAAACCCTATGAGGGTCGCTATGAGTCGGACACCGACCTGACGGCACCAAACAACAACAACAACAACAAACTTTGCTGACCGTGCTTGTCAGCTCTGGGAGTTTTCTAGTGGGGGCTTCAGGGTCCCTTAGGTATGGAATCAATTTCTCCAAGTAGGGGAAATCTGACTTCTTCCTTTCCATTTGCATCTTGTTGTTAGGTGCCATTGAGTTGGACCCAACTCATAGCAACCTGATGTAAAACAGACTGAAACACTCCCGGGCACTGTGCCCTGCCTGGCACTATGTCAGCTTCATGTTTTCCCACCTACCCCCAACCTCCCCTTCCCGATACCTCCTAATCACTGTGTTACTTTCAGAGATCAACTTCTTTAGCTTCCACGTATAAATGAGAACATGCAATATTTGTCTTTCTGTATCTGGCTTTCTTTCTTTCTTTCTTTCTTTCTTTCTTTCTTTCTTTCTTTCGTACAATGTCTTCTGTCTCTCTCCATGTTGCTGCAAATGACAGGATTTTGTTCTTCTTTAGGGGTGAATAATACTCCATCATGTATATGTGCCACTCCTGGCTGTATATCCAAAAGAAATGAAGTCCGTGTGACAAAGAGAGAGTTAGACACCCACGTTTATTACAGCGCAGTTCACAACAGCCAAGATATGCCTGGCACTGTGTCAACTTCATCTTTTCCCACCTACCCCCAACCTCCCCTTCCCGATACCTCCTAATCACTGTGTTACTTTCAGAGATCAACTTCTTTAGCTTCCACGTATAAATGAGAACAAGCAATACTTGTCTTTCTATATCTGGCTTTTTTTTTTTTAGCACAATGTCTTCTGTCTCTCTCCATATTGCTGCAAATGACAGGATTTCATTCTTCTTTAGGGGTGAATAATACTCCATCATGTATATATGCCACTCCTGGCTACATATCCAAAAGAAATGAAGTCTGGGTGACACAGAGTTAGACGCCCACGTTTATTACAGCACAGTTCACACTAGGCAAGATATGGAATCAGCCCAGGTGCTCAGCCATCCACGAATGGATAAAGAAAACGTGGCACGTCTGTGCTCTTTTAAGCCACTAACAATGTCCATTCCCACAGCAGCCACAGAAAACTTATCCACTACCCTCCACCCTACCTTCATGTTCCCCAATATTTTACCACGCGAACGGAACACTTTAAAAAAAAATGCAATAACGAACATACCTTTCTTTTTCTTTTCTTTTCTTTTCTTTTTTTTTTTTTTTTTTTTTTTTTTTTTTTTTTTTTTTTTTTTTTTTTTTTTTTTTTTTTTTTGTGGTACTGGGGGTTGAACCCAGGGCCTCGCGCCTGCATGCGCTGCAAGTGCTGGACCGCTGAGCTGCGCCCCCAGCCCATTTTTTCACTTTTTGAGACAGGGTCTGGCTAAGTTACACAGACTGCCTCTGGTCTCAAACTTGCGATCTTCCCACCTCCGCCTCCTGAGCCGCTGGGATGACAGGCGTGCGCCACCGTGCCCGGCTGCCAATTTTTTTCAATCTCTCTCCCTCTGTGGGGGTTGGGTTTCTGTCCTGCCTGGCTTGTGATAGCTGTGAATTGTGTCATGAAATCTTCACACTCACAATGCCCGGGGGTGACCTGACTGGAACAGAAGACAATATATACACGGAGTGGAACAGACATGGTACTGCATTAATGAGTAAAAATAATAATAATACTGAACTGTGGAATACTACTGAACCGTGAAAAAGAATGTAATCCTGTCACTTGCGACAACGTGGAAAGATGTGGAGGAGGTTAGGTGAAGTGTCAGAGGCAGCCTCCACAACTTAATGAGACATTATTATTATTATTATTATTATTATTATTATTATTATTATTATTTGCAGTACTGGGAGTTGACCCCAGGGCCCCCACACGCTAGGCATGTGCTCCACCACTGAGCTGCACCCCCAGCCCCTTTTAAATTTTTTACTTTGAGACAGGGTCTCACTAAGTCGTACCAGCTGCCTCTGGCCTCCAACTTGTGACCCTCTTGCCTCAGCCTCCTGAGTTACCGGCATGGTGGGAGTTTGCACCACGCCCGGATAATAAGGACAAGTTTTTGTTTTCATTTATTTATTGCAGTACTGAGGGTTGAACTCAGGGCCTTGCACGTACTTTGCAAGCGCCCCACCCCCTGAGCTGCACCCCCAGCCCCTTTTTAAATTTTTATCTTGAGACAGGTCTTGCAAAGTTTCACAGGCTGCCTCTGGCCTCGAATTCATGATCCTCCTGCCTCAGCCTCCAGAGTTTCCGAGACTATAGAACTATGCCACTGTGCCCAGAAATGTTTTATGGTTTTTAATTTGCTTGTTTTTTTTGTTTGTTTGTTTTGTAGTACTTGGGGTGTGAACCCAGGGCCTGCCACGTACTTTGCAAAGCTGGACGCTGAGCCCATTTTTTATTTTTTATTTTTGACTCAAGTTCTCATTAAGTTGTGGAGGCTGCCTCTGACACTTCACCTAACCCCCTTCACATCTTTCCACGTTGTCGCAAGTGACAGGATTCGATTCTTTTTCACGGTTCAGTAGTATTCCATCAACTCATCAACTCGTGATCCTCTGGCCTCAGCCTCCTGAGTCGCTGGGATGACAGAAATGTGCCATGGTGCCCAGCCTAATCTTTTTTAAAAAGTTTTAAATATCACTTAAAAATAAATTTTCTGGGCATGGTGATGCATTCTCATCACCCCAGAATTTAGGGAGGCCGAGACAGGAGGGTTGTGGGTTTGAGGCCAGCTTGGGCAAGACCTTATCTTAAATAAATTAATTAATCTAATTCAATTATAAAATGTAGTAGTGGGGACCAGGCATGGTCTCTCACACCTGTAATCCCAGCACCCAGGAGGCAGAGACGGGAAGGTCAGGCGTTCACAGCCAGCCTGCGCTACATACGGAGACCCTGTCTGGAAAAATCAAGAAAACGCTCAGGGGAAACAGTGCTTAATTTCGCTCCGTCTTCTCACCCAGGAGCCCCCAGGTAGCTGCTCCCCAGGTGTATTAAGATGACATCACCCCACCCTGGCCCGCTGTCCCCCCGGATCATCAAAGCGTAAAACCCCCCAGGAAGTGGATTCCGCCACGGGGCACGAGGGCTGCGTGGACGTGGGCAGAGCTGCAGCAGGAAAACGGCTCTCTGGAGGGCAGAGGGTTAGGGCCGGGGTGTGACGGGGTGAAGCCAATCCCAGGGGGCCGTGGCCTGTGCCGTGGCCCATCTCGTGTGGTTCCCCAAAAACCCAGCCAGGGTATCGCTTTGAGTTGCCATTGCTCGCCCCGAGCCGTGGACGCTCTGCCGAAAACCACAGCAGGGCGCGTCAGGCCACACCAAGAGCTGCTAACTGGTGTCAGGGAGGTTTTCTTGGGGCCAAATATGGCGTAGAGGAAGTTTGCTTAGGTTTTATGGGTTGAGAGGTGACATTGGGCGGATTTATCATGCATAACGTTACAATGTATGCAATGTTACACTATATAGACACATGTTACAATCTATACACGAGTGGAATAAACATAGCTAAGGAACAAGCGTATCCCCTCCCACGGGATCATTTTCCGGGTGAGAACCCCTACCATCTGCCCCTTTAGTGGGTTCACGTATGTGATACACTGTTACTAAATGTGGCCGCCACCTTGCGCAATAGATCCCTGGAGCTAACGCAGCCTGCCTAACGGAAACTTTGTATCCCTTGACCAATCCCCATCTCCCCAGCGGCTTACAGCCACACTCTGTCTACTTTCTGCTTCTAGAAATCAACTCACTTAGATCCCAGGTATCAGTGCCAACTTGCGTTACTTGAGTTTCTGTGTCTGGAGTTGTTCACTTAACCTCCTCCACATCTTTCCATGTTGTCGCAAGTGACACGATTCTATCCTTTTTCACTGTTGAGTAGTATTCCACAGCGCATCCGAACCGCGTTTGCTTTGTCCACTCACCTGTGGCTGGGTGCTTAGGTGGTATCCTTTTCCTGGCTGTTGTGCAGGGGGTTGCAGGGAACCTGGGCCTCTGGGTGTTTCTCGGACACACTGACTCCTTTTCCAAAGGGAGACCGAAGCTTAATTTCTCAGATGTTCCTGCAACATTTGTGTTGTTTCTAACAAGCCTGCCCCTCTTTACAACCCCTGCTGTCACCTCCAGCTCCCAACTCCCTGCCCCGCTGCACAGGAGCGAACTGGGCTGCTCAGCCACCATAACAAAGTCCCACAGCTGGGGGATTGTTGTTGTTGTTGTTAGGTGCCGTCAAGTCGGTGTCCGACTCACAGCGACCCTCATAGGGTTTTCAATGGCTGTTTCGGGAGTGGGTTGCCAGGCCCTTCTCCCATTTTTGTGGTGCTGGGAATCGAACTCAGGACCTCAGAGACTGCAGCGCAGCGCTCGACCCACTGAGCTAAATCCCAGCCCAGCTGGGGGATTAAACAATATTCACTGCCCCCATCCGGGATCTGCAGGTGGCGGAGGCTGGGCCGGGCCGGCTCCTCTGAGGCCTCTGTCCTGGGCTCGCAGACGCCCTCCACGGCCGTCCCTCTGTGTGCGTCTGGGTCCCCTCGTCCTCTCTTATGAGGACCCAGTCCTGCTGCATCAGGGCCCCCATTTTACCCCAGTCACCTCCTTAAACACCCGTCTCCAGGCACAGCCCCATCTACGGTCCCGGGGGCCAGGGCTGCGGTGTAGGAACTTGGGGAGCACAATTCAGCCCCTAACAGAGGGAAAACGTGGGGATTGTGGGCAGCTACTTCCGTGTGCACAGAAAACGCTCTGTCTCAATCCAAGAGTGCAGCCTGAAAGCAGTAAACAGACCCACGATATTTTCACCAAATAACTCCCTTGCATATGTTGTTGTTGTTAGGTGCCATTGAATCAGTGTCCGACTCACAGCGACCCAGTGTACAACAGCTGAAACACTATCATCAGTGCTTCTCTGCTGTTCATAGTGTTTTCAATGGCGGGTTGATTTTTGGGAGGGGGTTGCCGGGTCCTTCTCCATTGCATATTTTAAACATAAACTGATACGGAATAGGTTCAAAAGAAGCCATGCTCAACCTCCCTGCATTTTCTAACCCCCCTTTGGGAGCAACCCACAAATATACTGGAGCAAGATGAGTTTTGTAAAAACACGTTAAAAAGAAATGCATCTGTGTAAAAAAAAAAGAATGTGTAAAATCCCACGGCGTGGCCTGCTCCACCCAGGGGGCCCGGCGTGCAAAAGAGGAACCTCCCCGCCTATTGTTGCCTGGGTCTCAGCTGTTTCATAACCGGGTGCCGCATCTTAATCTGCACGTGACTGGCCGCGGTTAAACGTGGCCCACCGCGGCTCGGGCGGTGAGGACCTTTGGGCTCCATGAGGGTGCAGAGGGGGCCAGAAGCCGGCGGGGTTTCCCCGGACCGCGCTGCGCTGATCCTCAGCTGCTCTTCTTGCTCGGATCCCTGTCCACACAGACATCGTCCACGGGGCCACGACCCGGGTCCCTGAGGGTCCACTGCCAGCTCCGGAGACGTTCAGAAGACGGTGAGCGTCAGGACCACGGCCTCTGGCCGCCACTGTAAGTCACTGGCGGGGACCTCAGGCCTCCGGGGAGGGCAGAATCCACAGGCGCCCCAGCCCACGGCAGAGGGGCCAGGACCACGTTAAAGGCGCCCTGTGATTGCACAGGGCTGGGATTTAGCTCAGTTGGTAGAGCGCTGCTCTGCAGTCTCTGAGGTCCTGGGTTCGATTCCCAGCACCGCAAAAACGGGAGAAGGACCTGGCAACCCACTCCCGAAACAATCAGCCACTGAAAACCCTACGAGGGTTGCTGTGAGTCGGACACGTCTCGTGGGCACCCAACAAAAGCAACAGCAATTGCAGAGAGAGGCTCCGCTCAGCTCACTCCGGAGGGGGCTGTTTGGACCCTGCAGAATGTGGGGTGCACCGCCCATCACCACCCCCGGGGGCTGGGCTCAGGGCCGAGGGCACCGTGGAAAAGACTCCGTGGCACACATCTTCACGTGGCCAGATTGGCAAGGATAACCTGCTATCAGCCAGATTCTCTCCCCAGGGCCGGTGCGTGGCTTTGGGCCGCAGGCAGCGGCCCCTGGGCCAGGCTCTGGCCGTTCCTCCCGCCCGCACCCCGGCCAACACCTGGCTTTTGCTTTCTATTTTCAGTGGAGGGAGGAAGGGGAAGGTGGGTTTTGTTTTTTGCAATTGAAAATAGTCGGCCTCAACGGAGGACTGAGGATACTCAAGCCAATTTTTATTTTTGGAGGGCAGGACTGGGGGATTGAACCCGGGGCCTTTGCACAAACTTAGCAGGCGCTCCACCCCCGGACTGGCCCCCCTAGCATATTTTTTTTTCATTTTTTAAAGTGAGACAAGGTATGGCTAAGTTACACAGGCTGCCTGTGGCCTCAAACCTGCGATCCTCCTGCCTCCGCCTCCTGAGTCGCTGGGATAGCAGGCGTGCGCCACCGCGCTCTTGCGCCGGACAACTTTGAAAGACTTTCATCTCTGGTAATTTTTTTTAATTGGAAATTTTTAATGAATACATTAATGTGATTCATTCTGACATGGTTTTCAAGGTGACATTTCCATATGTGCATTTTGATGTGCATTACTCATATAGGTTCCCCCTTACCCTCTTGTATGCCCCCCCATCTAAGCCTTCTCTATCTTTTACTTGGTAATATTTTTCTATAAGTCCTTGGGTTCCAGTTCTGTTTAAGACAGAAACTTTTCCTGCACTGAACTTCGTTATGATCTTGTCAGAACAATTGCATGCATTTTATAGACGATTTATATTAACACCATTCTTAGCTTTTTCCCCCTTTTATTTTGACCCGACCTTTGTATAGGATTTTTTCCTTCTTATAATTTTGATTCAGCTCCCATGTATGAGTGAGAACATGTGGTGTTTCTCTTTCTGAGCTTGTGTTCGTTCACTTAAAATATTGCTGTTGTTAGGTGCCGTCGAGTCGGTGTCCGACTCATAGCGACCCTCATAGGGTTTTCAATGGCTCACTGTTTTGGGATTATTTTTGGGAGTGGATTGCCAGGCCCTTCTCCCATTTTTGTGGTGCTGGGAATTGAACTCGGGACCTCAGAGACTGCAGCGCAGCGCTCTACCAACTGAGCTAAATCCCAGCCCATCACTTAAAATAATTTTCTCTAATTCATCTCTGCTAATTCTGGAAACTCACATCACCCTGACCCCTTATTAAGCGACACAGACAGAGGCGTGGGATTCAGGTGTCCACGTTCCCCGTCCAGGGAGGCTGGCGGAGGTGAGGTTTCAGTGCTGCGCGTTTGCCTTTGGCCTCCGTGCGGAGGAATCAGCCACTGTCTGCCAGTCGTGGCAATGGGCGCATGCGGGCTGAGGAATTCCGGATGGTTCTGACCCACGGCATGAGCCCATCTAGCAGCTCTTAGGGCGTGAGACGTCAGTGCTCTGGTGGTGAACGGGATCTTGACCTAGGGAGCTTAGGTGAACCCAGAAATGGTCCAAGTGGATGATGGGGGATCCTGGGGCAGTTTCAGGCGTGGCTTGATCCAGGTGCTACACCGGGCGTGCGCTTCTTTGCTCTCCGCCTTCCCATGTTTCAGCCCCGCCTCCCTTCGTGGCCACTGCCACGACTCGCTGCGTTCACGGAGCACAGCCCTGGTCTTTCCTCGCAGAGAAACCTCATGCCTTGTCCAGGACGGGCTGGCTCCCTGTCCACTTACCGTGGGTGCCCTTTGCGACCTCGGTTCCTTCAGGCATTTGCTCCCTGAGCCCATGGTTATGCAGACAGCCCGGGGCATCAGTTATTCATCCATCTGTTCATTCATTCATTCACTCACCCCGCATCCACGGGGAAGCTGCCCTGTACTGTCCACGCACGCGATCAGCCACACACTCCTTCAGTGGCTGTTTATGGAGAACACGTGGATGTCCTTCAAGGACTCAGTGTCCACAAAATGGTGAAGTCCTGAGTCCCGGACGCCTCCACGGACTCTTCCCCGAGGAGGAGGGAGGTCCGCACCCCACCACGAAAACCCCACAGCCTCCCGCTCGGGCTCTGACCATGGGTTTAATCCTTTCCCGTGGCCCCGTGGCCCCTTTCTCATGGGGAGCAAGAACTTTGTACTCGAGTGAGCTCTGGCGTGGGAGGTGGACAAGCTTTTTCCTGAGCACCTAAGTTTCTAAACCAACAAAAGAAGCAGAACTCGGAGCCTCTGTCTTGGGTGGGGCCAGACCCGTATCAAACCTGATTCTTGCAGGGAATAAAAAATGACAAAAAAACCCACCATCGCAGCTGTCTGCGCCCTTTGGCCCCGCAGAGCAGCGAGCTCTGGATGCAAAGGGTCCCAGAGGACGGGCACTGCATCCGCTGACCGCCTCCCTGGCCATCAGGGCAGTGCAGAGGCAGCCACGGGCTCTGCTGAGCTGTCCTCCCTCCCTCATTCATGCGCCACGCGGGCCATGGGGATCCTGGAGGCCCAGCCAGGAGCCCCCGGCCACAGCTGCAGACCCCCCAGCTGGCTTTTATTTCGAGGTGAACTCTGCAAACCAGGGACAAAACCAGGTCTGATCTTTACAAAAATCCCCTCCTCCTCTTCCTCCAAGAACCAGCACGCAGTGTGGCCCCAAGGCCTGTCTAGGGGAGGCGTGAACAGTGACGTGTGCAACCAGACGTGGCGCAAAACTGGGGCTCAGAGACGCAGGTGCCTTTTGCACACAGACCCCAATATTTGGAAACTATTTTCCTATAAACAGAAGCGTGTTTTTTTGTTCTTTGTTTTTTGTTTTTTTCGGTACTGGGGGTTGAACCCAGGGCCTCGCACCTGCATGGTCTGTGAGTGCTGCACCACTGAGCTGCACCCCCAGCCCATTTTTTTACTTTTTGAGGCAGGGTCTCGCTAAGTTACACAGGCTGCCTCTGGTCTCGAACTCGCGATCCTCCTGCTTCCACCTCCCAAGCCGCTGGGAAGACAGGCGCATGCCACTGCGCCTGGCCAGAAACGTGGTGTTTCCAATCTCTGGCCCCCAGACCAAGGGTCTAGCCTGTGGATGCCCACCTTGCCCACTTGCTGTGTGCTTTAGGCCCTCTGTGCCTCAGTTTCCCCTTATGTACAGAGAAGGCAGCAAAGGAGTTGTCTTTTCCGGAAGGCTGGATGAAGAAACGTTTGCCAAAGCTCAGCATGGTGCATACCCGGGAAAGCCAAAGGACGCGGGGCACTAAATGTCCCTGGCGCCTGGAGGGAGCCGGCCAGGCTGCGGTGCGTGGCCTGGACAAAGAAGGAACTGAGAATCACCGTGTCCCCCGGGGGCCTTTGAACCAGCTCGCGGCCTGACATTAGCGGTGGAAATGTCCCAGTCGTTCCGTCCCTGCCCACTGAGGTCCAGGCAGTGGTTAAAACTGGCCTTGGTGACCGCGGGGTATAGGGTGTGGGTGGCCAGCCACAGAGTCCCGGGGGCCTCGCAGAGACCAGAGCCAGCTGCGTTCCTCCAAAAAGATGGAGACTTTCCGCAGGGAGGCAACTGCTCTGTCCTAGAGTGGACGGAAGCCGTGGGCTGGCCAGGGGTCCCGGGGGACCAGGGTATGTGGGGGAAAAAAATAGAGCCAGGTTCAGATGGTGAACAGAAACGGAATGGCTTTTCTGCTGGGTTGGTAGTGCAATTGCTTTTATTGAGATGTAATTTGGGCGGCATGAAATTCACCGCATTAAAATAAACAACTCAAGGGTACTTAGCACACGCACAATCCTTCCTTTCCGGTCTGGCATGAGTTCCAGGCTCTCGAGGGCTCCATGGTCTAGCCTTGGAAGCACCCATTTCTCTGACCATGGGTTTAATCCTTTCGTCTTTGAAGCTACTTTTCCTGGGCATTTTCTTGCGGCGATGGAGAGCCAATTCTCCCAGAGGGGTTCATTGATCTTAGCAGCCCCATGACGCGCCTTCTATAATTAGAGCCTCAGTTTACCTCCTCTGCATTGAAGCACTCTGCCCTCTGGGTTACGCAGATCCAGACCCACCCACTCGCTAGGAGCAAATCTCTCGGTGGCCACCCTGAAGGCGGGCATTCATTGCTTTATCCACCAGGCACACGCTTGGTGGGGGCCAGCATGCTCGGAGGGCGGCGAGGGGGTTTTCTTACGCTCTGATGGAAAAGAGCAAAGAAACAGAAATGCAGGTTGCGAAGTCTTCTCACGTCTCAGCCGGCGGGTGTGAGCTGCGCTGGCCACGTGGACTCCACGGCTGTGTCATTAGCCAGGGACCTGCCCAGGCCTTGAATGTGACCTGCTCAGGGCCCCTCCGTCTGCAGCTCTGGCGCGGCAGGTGGAACGGCGGGGGTGTGGGGTCTGCAGGTGCGAAGTTAGAATCCTGTGCGCGGGTCTTGCAGCTGCCTGTGGGCTACGGCGCACGCTTTTAAAACGGCCTTTTCCATGTGCTGAGAACTTCCTGATGGCACAGACAGACCCCAAGTGCCTGTCTGTCTGCTTCCATCGGTGCATTGAAGAGCTTTTTATTTCAGACCCCAGAGAGCCTTCAACATTGACTCAGAAGGAGGAAAATCCACAGCATAGGGCTCTGGTCACTGGGAGTTGGATTCAGAGAATCAGGGAGAAAGTGCCTTTTGGGTCTAAGGAAGAGGCCACCTCGGTACTGTGTGTGTGTGTGTGTGTGATTGGGTGGCACTTGTGGGCTGGACTCACGGGCTAGCACATACTTCTCAAGGGTTCTATCTTTAGGGTGCTGCTCCAGCCCCCTTTGTATTTTTTATTGTGAGTCAGGGTCTCGCTAACTTGCTCAAGCTGCCTTTGGCCTCCAACTCGAGATCCTCCTGCCTTGGCCTGCCAAGTTGCTGGGGTGACAGGCGTGTACCCCCACGCATGGCCCTGCCTGGGGATTTAGGAGGAGTTGGGATTAAGAATGAAGACTTCTGGTGTGTAAGGGGCAAGAATCCCATTTTTGGGTTTAAATGAGACCACTTTGGGGCGTATGGAAGGAAAGTAAGTTGGACAATAAGGGGAGATCTGTGCTTGGGGCTCAGGGCAGAGCCTCACCTGGGTTTAAGACTGAAGACCGGTCTGGGCTTTAAGAACCGCATCTCGCCTTTGAGTCTGAGGAAGCTGATTTTGGGGTCTGAAGGGGGAAATGTGCCTTTGGCTCTAAGGAGGAAGTCTTTCTTGGGGGTTAAGGAAAGGTTTGCCCTTGGGGGCGAGGAATAAAGCCCTCCGTGGGGTCTCGGAGAAGAGTCTTCTCTTTGGGTTTAAGGAAGGAGGAGCCACCGGCAGGGTTCTGCACAGTCAAGACAGTTGAGGCCGGCGCGAGGTGGCCACGTCTGTCATCCCAGGGAATCGGGAGGCTGAGGCAGGAGGATCGCGAGGTCCGGCCTGTGGAACTTAGTGAGGCCCTGTCTGAAAATTAAAAGATAGAAAAGGGACAGAGGGCGCGGCTCTGAAGCGGAGCAGGGGCCTAGCATGTGTGAGGCCCCGGGTGACCGCTCAGTGCTGCAGAAGAAGGGGGAGGAGGAGAAGGAGGAGGAGGAGGAGGAGGAGGAGGAGGAGGAGGAG
>VMDO01039043.1:0-12998 GCA_007922755.1 Pedetes capensis
GCTCGCCTGCAAGGACCCCAAGTACCGAGGCGGAGCCCAGGTGCATTCGATTAGGGGCAGGAGGCGCCCTCAGAAACACGGGATTCATGGCTGAAAGGAACTCGGAAATGCCGGGCAAGAAGATGCCAGCGAGAGTGAGGCTAGAGAGAGCACTGTGACGAGGCTCCTCCCGTCTGTCCGTCTCCTTCTCGCTCTCCTTCTCCTATCCTCTCTCTCCCTCCCCTCTCCTCTCTCCCCCTCCCCCCACCTCTTCCCCCTACTTCTGAAACAATGTCAGCCCCTCAAGGATCCTCCATAGTTCCCCGTGGTCCCTTTAGGAACCTCAAGTCAACAACGTTCATTTATTCATTTGTTCCTAAACATAAGGCAGAAAAAGGGTTTCACGGATTTCAAATCTCCTCCCTGAGCCAGTTTTCAGCCTGCAGCTGCCAGGTGGCCCCACAGCTCTATGGGACTTATTTCTCCTTCTCACTGAGACTGTTTCCCATCACCAGCATTTCCTGGCCTCTGGAACCAGCCTCCTGCCATCTGCCTCTGTGAGCGGACATCTTTAGATTCTACATCTAAACGAGGTCACAGGTGAGAGAGCAAAGTGTCACACAAGGCCCCAGGGCCAAAATAACATCGAAAAGCCGCTGGCTGAAACATCTTAAAGGAAGCTGCTCCCGAGGTCGGAACGTTCCCTGCCTGCTCACTGCCCAGCAGAACGCACCTCTAAGCAGTCAGCTCCCCAACAATACATAAGCCCCAGCCCCAAAGCAGCTCCTTGCAGCAGTGGCTGCCTTTCTTCCTCTCTCCTCCCGCACCGCTGCTGGCAGGCCCCCTTTCCCACCCACTCCCCGGTCTGTACTTGCCCCCGAAATAAACATGCTCTGCTATAGGTCAGAGTATCTTTGCTCATGTCTGTGCACCTTCATTCCCTGAGGTTTTCAATGAGGCATTTGTCTCTCTGTGCCTGGCTTATTTCACCTCACATAATGCCTTCCAGCTTCATCCAGCTTGTCACAAGCAACAGGACTGCCAGCTTTCCTTTTGAAGGCTGAATAGTATTCCACTGTGCATATGATCCACATTTTCCTTGGTGAGCCCATCAATTGCTTACATAACTTGGCTGTGGTGAACAGGGGCACGCAGATGTCTCTTTGCCACATCAACAACATCGATAGTTCTTATGAGTTAAAAACCAGGGTGAAATCTCTCTACAGAGCAAAGCGGGCAGCACGGCGGAATATGATGGCTCTGAATTTCTGAATTTGGTGGTGCGGTTAGGAGAGCAGAGTCAGAATTACAATGTTTTGAGGAACAAGCCTTGCACAGACTCTCTCTAGCAACCCAAGTCCTGCTCACAGCCATGCTGCAGAACACAGCATACAAGGTTGGCTGGAGCAGACGTGGACTTTTGTCCAAATTGTCCTGGGGGCCGGGAAGGGAAGGGGACAAAAGCCCATCTTCAGACATGGGGCCAGTGACAGCCCTCAGGGCGCCAACACATGGCTTAACCAAATGGGACTTGCAAAGGCTTAAGATGACCAGGGACAAGGATTGCAGTGCTGGGATTGAAACAGGCCTGGGCTGCATTGCTGAGTGAGCCCCTGACTGGGCCAGATCTTGGAAAGGTCCGTGGTGAGGACTATGGTTCTAGAACTTTCTGGTCTGTCTCTGAGCAACTTGAGAAAACGTGAAAGTTTTGTTTTTTTTAATACTTAAAAGCTCCTGCCCCATCTTCTGATTGCTGAGCCCAGGGCCAGAGACTCTCAGAGCCCAGCTCTTGGTTCAGTAGACAGCAAACCAGAGGGCTTCCAGGACACTTGCCACCTTGGTGCAGCTACCGCATGGGGCCCCTTTTGTTTTTAAGTGATCTGCTTTCTTCTTAAGCTATGGCCCTCTACCTCTAGGACATGAAGTCACAGACTCCATAATATTCTATAAACAAGCAAGCGTTGATTCCGAGCGCCTTGGGCACAGAGGGACTTTGGCCAGAGGCAGGCCCTCTTGACAGGTGGCCTGGTTCTTTCTGGAGACACAGAAATTGAGAATTATTTGCTTCATGAAGTTTCAGGACATGGATTGGTTTGGGAGTTGGAAAATCCCTTCTAGCCAGATACCAACGTGCATGCCTATAATCCCAGAGACTCGGGAGACAGAGGCAGGAGGATTGAGGCCAGAGGCAGCTGCACAGTTTAGCAAGACCCTTTCTCAAAATAAAAAATATAAAGGGCACTGGAGTACAGCTCAGTGGTAGAACTCTTGCCTAGTTTGTGCAAGACCCTGGGTTCAACCCCCACTAGTACAGGAGAAAGAAAGAAAGAAGGAAAGAAAGAAAGAAAGAAGGAAAGAAAGAAAGAAAGAAAAAGAAAAGAAAGAAAGAAAGAGGAAAGAGAAAGAGGCAGGGGAGAGAGGAAGGAAAGGAAGGTGGAAGGGAGGAAAGAAGGAATGAAGGAAGGAAGGAAGGGAAGAAGGAAAGAAGGAAGGAAGGAAGGAAGGAGCCACACAGTGAGTTAATGATAGAGCTAGACTTTAGCATGGTGGCTTGACCGCATGCCACCTGTACACTTCTACAGTAGGACTCCAGGACTTAATGAATGACTGAGGGATGGACAGACATGTGGGTGGGTGACTAGATGGATGATGGAAGGGATGAAGGACAGTTGGATGGTGGATGGACAGACAGAGGGTGGATGGATGGAGGGTGGATGGTGAGAACGAGGCCCCCGCTGGGCCATCACTAGCCCAGCCCCCACGCTTCTGAGCAGCCGTCACTGAGGTACACGGGCCCAGATGGAGCCGGGGCCAGGGCTGCTCCAGGGCCGCAGTGGTAGCCTCTGTGGCTGGGGAGGGATGGCACGTAAAAATTACAGTTGGGTCTGAAGGCCCTGGAGGTGACAGAATGGCCTCAGCCAGTCCTTCAGTGCTGTTTCCAGGCCAGGGCCCAGGGGATCCCGTGCTCTGAGGTCAGGCTGGGGAGTGAAGAGCCCTGAGATTGGGGCTGTATGGGCTGCTGCCCACTGGCCAGGGCTGGAAGCTCAGCCCAGCACAAAGACTGACTCACCAGAGCACAGAGGCCACTGGGTGGACCCAGAGCTAATCGCCCAGTCCCTCAACTGGCTTTCCTGAGGCCAGCTTCAGCGGCTGATTAGGATCTTGGGCTGCTGTGTTTCTGACAGAATGTGCTCACTTTAGGCTGCTCCATGCCTGTCACCTGCTGCCGAAAATGGTCATCCTCCTGGGAGAGACCAGCACAGATTTCCAGAGCCAGAGTCGATGATGACATCAATGGCACAGCCGAGGCAGGTATCAGGAACCTTACACAGGTTCCTTCATCAAAAACATCCTTACCAAACCTGCTACCCATGTGATGCCACCCGTCACCACTGACAGTGCAGGCTCGAAGAAGGGGTGTGAATCATCCAGGGCCTCACCGTTACAGTGTGCTGGAACTGGGGCTCCAACGAGGGTCCTTCGGACTTCAACCTGACCTGGATGAAGCCCTGGCAGAATGGGCTTTTCTGGGTGAATGAAGGGCTGACTGCGTGGCTGGATAGTCCACAAGTTGCCTTTAAAAGCTTTTCACTTCCTTACCTCCCACGTGGCCTATGGCGTCCGTGGCTGGCCAGGGCACGGTGCACACAGGATTTACAACTTATTCCCAATTGCATCACAAAACTGACTAACCCAACGCACATTTTTGCTTGAGGAGACTTAATCTGTGTAGTTATTCAAGGCAACAGCTGGGTAATCTGGAAAGAGACACCCGACCTTCAGTCCATGCCCAAAACTAGGGTTCAAATAAACTGACAAGGAAAATGTTAAAGTATCAACACCAAAACCTGACACCGTGTCCCAGACCCAGCCTACTGTCAAGGATCATCTTCATAAGCCAGATTCGATGAAAATGAGCTTGACTGGCTTTTCCAACTAATGCGCGTGTGAGTGGAGTTCCATCTTAATTGGTTTAAGCCATGCTGTAAAGAATCTTATGGTCTGGATACAAAATGTCCCCCAAAAGCCTTGTACTGAAGGCTTGGTCCCCAGATGGTGGAGCCAATCATGGAGAATTGACAGGGCCATGAAGGCTCTACCCTAATCGATGGATTCATTCACTGATGGATCCCTAACTTGGTGGCATTATTGGGAGTTGATGGAAACTTTCGGAGATGGGCCTCGTTGGAGGAAGTAGGTCACTGGGGAGTGTCCTTGGGGCTGTGTCTTCTCCTAGGCCCCTCTGGGCTTCCTGGCCACCTTGAGGTGAGCAGCTCTGCTTCTCCATGCCCTGCTGCCATGACATTCTGCCTCACCATGGGCCCAGCCATGCAGCGAGCCATGGATGGAAAATTCCAAAATCCTGGTCCAGAATAAACTGTTTCTCCTGGAAACTATTGTCTCAGGGTTTTTGTCACCGCAAAGAGAACCTGAGTCATCCAAATCTGCATCTCTTGCTCCCATTTCCTTTCGTCATTGATGACTTTCCACTCAGGCAGGCTTCCCCGCATGGTACCTGGGTAGCCACTGTTGTTGTTGTTAGGTGCTGTCGAGTCGATATCCAACTCGTAGCAACCCTACATACAACAGGTGAAACACTATTGTCAGTGCTTCTCTGCTATTCATAGGGTTTTCAATGGTGGATTGATTTTTTGGGAGTGGGTTGCCAGGTCCGTCTCCCAAGCCTACAGCACCTGGTGTTCCCAGGTGATCTCCCATCCAAGTACTAACCAACCAGGCCCAACACTACTTAGCATCCGAGATCTGACGGGATTGGATGCCACAGGGCTATGGCTGCAGGGTAGGCACTAGCCAACCCTCCCCCCAAACTTTTACCTGGGAGATCAGCTCCCTCACAGAAGGGACTACCATGTTCTGGACTTGCGTCTCCCTTGCCTGGTGTGGATGCTGTCCCACGGGGGCTCTGGATGGCCACCCCAAACTATAGAAACCCAGAAGAGTGAAAGAGCACTGGACAATGACGGTGTCGCTCTGCCCAGTCACGCTGTGCCCCAGACCCTGTGGCCATGACCTTGGATGATGCCTGGGAAGTTGTGGGGTGTGCTCCTCACCAGTCCAGCCCAGATGTTTGGACGAGAAGCAGGGCCATACACACAGATAACTAAACACGACTCACTGGGGACCCTCGGGTGAGGGTCGCAGACTCCTGCAGCCTTCACGAAGGCTCCTCAGGAAGGCTGTGAGAGGGTAGAAAGGAAAAGCCTCGGGCGCTTTGGCCTTGTGGGACCGAAAGCTCTTTATTGTCTCCTTGCCCTGACAAGGGCTGAGAGGAACCCAAAGTGTACAGCTTACAAGTGCTACAGCTCTTATGCTGCCTCAAGGGCAGCAGTGGCTCTTTTGCCTCCAGTGCTGGAACTGGAGACTGTCCTTAGCTTCTGTCCCTAGGCGCTGGGCCATGAAACTGTCCTCACCTTGATGGTAGATCTTCCTCCTTGAGAGTGCCACCTAGTTGTCCTGTTCTTGGTGGTTACAAGGAGAGACGCTTCCATGTTGCTGGTCAAATCCAGAGAGAGAGATGTCATCTTGATGGTCAAATCCAGAGGAGAGCGAGATGCTGCAGTGCAGCTCTTTTATAGATGGCTCAAACCAATCAGCTTCGAGTCCTTTGTTTTCCAATTGTCCAGTCAGGTTTGGGGGACTTGTGAAGGGTTTTGGAAGTGTCAAGTCACATTACTTTCTTTTTCCCTAGATTTCTAATTTACAAACTAGATCTTCAAAAGCCTTTTTTCCCAGTTTTGGGGATTTTGCCAATTTCCTCCCAATTTCTCCCTATAGGAAGTGGCTTTCTGAGGGGCACCTGAGCCCCAGGTGGGCTGGGCCACCTCCTAGGGAGGGGGCATCTAGCTGGCAGTGAAGACAGCTGCCCCGCGTACCCCAGGAGGCAGTTGCTTGGCATGGTGGGTATTTTCTCTCCCAGAGGAGCCTTGAGTCATCTTGTCAGTTCTGAAAACCATCTCACTGGGACTCAGCTGGGTTGCCCTGATTCCCAGTCCCACAGGACAGCTGGCCCGATGTCACATCCTCTCATCCTGGGATATTAAACCCTGATTTCTCTCCCTGTCCACATCTTCTCCAGCTCTTCCGCAAAGGTTTATGGTTCTCCTGACAGAAGCCTGACAATTTCGTATTTCATTGTCGCCCTGTAGACATTTTATAGCATTTGTTGCTTCTCCTCCCAGTGCGATTTTCTTATCCTAGCTCCCATGTGATTGAAAAACTCAGTTCAAATCTATTTATAATAAAAATGGCTACGTGTAGTTTATTATCTTATTAACCAGAAAATTGAGATCTAGACAAGTTCAGAGCTCAAAAGATGATGGCAAGCCAGTTTATTCTCTGTTTTATTCACACGGCTCCTCCACATGGGAAACGTTATTCAACAGTATAGGAAGAGGCTTGAGCTTTGGAGTTTTCCTTGCTTTGCGCTTCTGAAGGTGGAATCCACGGCCTTGCACACACTCGGCCAGCATTCTGCTGCTGAGCCACACCTCAGCCTGGCTTGGTCCTCACAACACCAATCCCTCCTGCACATGAACGTTTGCTCAGTGACCCAGTACATGACAATGTTTTATAAGGAAGCCGTATGTCCTTGAACAGTGAGTGCCATCTGTCACAGGCAGAGGCTCTATATGCATCAGCTAGTTCTGGTTGGTGGCTGTGATGGTTAAGGGAACAAAGGCCACCTTCACAGGTCCCAGTAGGTCTCAGCTGTGTAACTCCAAATTGGCCTATTGAGCACCTCGCAGTTGGTGGCTTTTCTCAAGCAGGGATTCCAGAGCCCAGTCTCCTACTTCTTTCCACGCTTCCATCTTCAACCCATGACACCCAAGGGCATCTGAAGGTCATCTCGATCCAACCTTTGGGGAGGGGACACTAGTGGAGGGCTGTGAGTGAACCATATGGAGGGCAAGCATTAAACATGGTGCACATGCGCTCTCCCACACTCTATTTCTTGATTAGACCCCAAGGCCTTGGCCACCCTAGCTGCCAGGGACAGCACCACCCTGGCTCTCTATATGCTGAGGAAGAGGTCCCAGGATCACAGCCACACTCTGCCACTCTCACACAGTACACATCTCTTCTATTCTTATGAGATGTTTTTCCTACTTGTCAAGTACCGAGAGATGTGTATTTAAAATACCAACTACCATTGTGGATCTTTCCAATTTCATGTGGTTCTTCTTGTTAGTATTTCTCAAATTTTATTATTTACTTTGTACTTTTATTCAAGTTATATAGGTGCCCAGCTTAAAGAGTCAAGTTCTTCTAAAAGTCAGCAAAAATTTTTTAAGGGCCAGATAGAAAGTAAACTGGGCTTTGCTGGCCTTTTGGTGGGTCTCTGGTCTCTGTCAACACTAGTAGGTCTGTGGAGGTGGGACAAACGTCCCCACAGATAGCACTAAAGCACGGTTTACACGTTACTATGATCTACCTCATGGCTCCGGGCCCTGGCCCAGGGTTTTCAATGTCTGCCAGTTTTCTGACACTGATTGATACAAACATGCCATGGCCCAGACAGAGAAGGAGGAAGTGATCAGCAGGAGGGGTGGAGCCTGGGCCAGCAGTGACAGTGCCGGGGCTGCACAGCATGGTGCACCCTCCGTCCTTGCCCCCAGAGTTTGGCAAACAAATAATAAATAAATGGAAAAAGAATGACAGCCATGAGAATAAAAGGAACCCCAAATTTTACAAGATAACTTTACATCCAGGAATGAAAAATCCTTCCAAGGTGGTGCCTGGGAAAATCTACGCAGTGAAGGGTGAAGCAGGCACAGTAACCTACATCGCCCTCTTTGCTTCTAAGAACTCAGGATGGGAGGTCTCCTCTGCCACACGCTCCTGCTGCCTCCTTGACCACGCCTTCCCTGCCACGACCCTGCATTTTATTTCTGGCTGAAAACACAGGACCTCTGCTAATATACCTCCTCTTTTACTTGAGGATAGTTGTGTGTGTGTGTGTGTGTGTGTGTGTGTGTGTGTGTGTGTGTGCATGCATGTGTGTGATGTGAAAGAATTCTAGAAGATCATGTCACCCAGTGATACATTTGGCTTATTTCTGCCACTGTATACGCTACATTCAATATTTTTTGGAAATGTTATTTGTTCGTAAATTTGTATAGGACACACCCCTTTAAAAAATCTGATACAGGGTTATACCTTTTACTGAAGATTCACTTCCTGAATTCCTGCCACATTAACCACCCACAGTAATCACCATCATGGATGTGACTCTGTTCCCAGTGTGGCATGGAAAATAATGAAGCAACTGACAGTCCTCTTGGAGTGTGTTCCATGTAAGGAAAGAACTCTAAAGGGAGCATGGAGAGGGGAGCAGCTGAAACAGCGTGCGCTTGGGAAGCTGCGAGGTGCAGCATCTGCTACCAACTTTCTCGTCTGTGGAGCTGGGAATCATTGCTGCAACACAGTGTGTGCTCAGCCCGATCACACAAGAAGTAACGCCTGCTTCCCAAGTCCAAATGGCGGCCCTTTCGCATGGGCGTGTGTCTGAGCTCCACGTCCTAACTATGCCTATGAGGTGGGATCGTGGGTCAGCTTCACAGTCATGAGTGAAACAGGGCCGGCGGGCGCTGTCCCACTTCTGATGGACAGCCAGATGTGTTTGTGGGTGCAAGAGAGGCATAAGAGCTTTCTGAAGAAATTCAACTCACATGCGTAGGAAATCAGCCACAATCCCACTTCCATTGTAGGAAAAGATAAATATTCTTATGTCATGAAAGGCGACATGTAAATTCTCCCCAGTAGACGTAGTCAAGGATGGTTCACTATCAAATGGTACAAATTTATGAATAACACCGTTGTTCCTGAGTGAAAATACTAAATGGTGGAATTAAGGCAAATTTAGTATCATCAGCCTGATCAAGGTCATGAAAAGGAGAAGTTATAAATATGATTAATGAAAAACAACACTGGATATATTTTCAAGAGTTGATCTTTGAACTTTTTTTATGTCTCATTAGTGTCTCAAAACACTATTTTCATAACAATGAAAAATCTGAATCCTAAAGTAAATGGTTTTTAAAGTTATGACCTTTAAATCACTTGAAGGTACACATTATTTTAACAGTAGTTATATTTTTTCCTTTACTGTTTAACGCACCACTGAAGTGTCAAATATCTTATATTACTATTTCAAAAAAACCTGCATAGACACTGACATCTGATCCAAAACACATTTTGGGCAAGATAACCTAATCCTAGCAACTCAAAGGAAAAAAACTAGGAAAACTGGAAAAAATATGATACCACATTTTCTTGAATCTAATCCTCACTCAAGGGGCTAGGATTTAGCTCAGTTGGTAGAACGCTGCGCTATAGTCTCTGAGGACCCAAGTTCAATTCCCAGCACCACAAAAATGGGAGAAGGGCCTGGCAACCCACTCCCAAGGCAATCCCGAAATAATCAGCCATTGAAAACCCTATGAGGGTTGCTATGAGTCGGATACCGACTGGACGGCACCTAACAATAACACAATCCTCACTCAAGTTTTGTCGATTCCTTAAATGGTAAAAAACTAAGTCCGAAATTCTAATCCGCTCCTTTCCTTCCACCACTCCTTGTCCACAGGGCAACTGAATAAACACGATACTGAAATGACGGGGAGCCCCTGCAACATTTCAGTTATGAGCGATGGTGAGTGTGATGGACAATAGGTACATTCATGACAAAAATAAAATAACAAATTGTCGCGCTGTATTGTTTTAGCGACATAGGCAGTGGTTCCATAACTTTCTCCAAACCGGCTCTCGACTGTGAACCCAATCTGCATGTGATTCTGATCCACGCCTGATTTTACTCAGTCCTCCAAAACTGTTGGAAGGGTGTGGCTTAGATTCAAGACTATGTGGTGGACAGCCTGTAAATTCACAGCAGAGCTCATAAGAAAGCAGGGCCAGGATGAAAAGTGGAGTTGGGGAACCTGTTCCTTCTTCCCTTCCCCCAGCCCCTGCTTCTTTCCTTTCCTCTCTCCTTCCCTTCTCCCCCCCTCCTCCCTTCCCCACCCTCTTCCTTTCCTCCCTCCCTCCCTCCTTCCTTCCTTCTTCTCTTCTTATGTCTTCTTGCCTCGTCTCCCTCTTCCCTTTGCTCTCTCATCTTACACTCCCGTCAGTCTGCACTTTGTAATGCCCGTATTTTCCAGCTTCTTTCTTCCTCATCCCCTTCCTCCTGCACTCTGCTCCCCATTTTTCATCCTCCATTATGAATAATCTCTTGATTTCTGTACTAATAATCCCTTTGCTTCAGCTCTAACTTGGTCCAGCTTCTTTACCACCACAGATTTTCCTCTCAGTGTGTTTGTTTGCTTATTTCTTGAAGACCATCTTTGATTTATTTTTCTTAGAATGTACAAATGGCACAGAAATGTTATAAATCTGTGAAGGTTAAATAACACACTTCTGAAGGATCAATGGGTCATCAAGGACATTAAAAATTTCCTTCCATCAAATGATGATGAAAACACAACCTACCAGTACCTAAAGACAGTTCTAAGAAGGAAGCTCATAGCCATGAGCGTCTGCATCAATAAGACAAGGAAGGCCCAGTTACATAATGTAATGACACTAGAAAGCCAAGAACAAGCCAACTGCAAAAGGAGTGTGCGGAAGGAAATAGGCAAAATCAAGGCAGAAAGTAATGAAATAGAGACTAACAGGACAATTCAAAAAAGGAAACCAAGAGCTGGTTCTTCAAACAGATTAGTAAAATTGACATTCCATTAGCCAGGCTTACCAAAAGTGAGAGAGTGAGAGCAAGAGCGAGAGAGAGCGAGAGAGAGTGAGAGAGAGCGAGAACCAAAATTAATAAAATTGGAGAGAAGAAGGGGGACATAACAACAGATACCAATGAAATACAGAAGAGGATCAGAGACTACTTGAGAAATTGGACTCCCCCAAAAATGAAAATACAGAAGAAATGGATAAATTCCTCAACACTTATGACCTACCAAAACTAAACCCTGAAGACATAAGCAAATTAAACAGAACTATTTCAGCCAACAAAATAAAGACAGTAATAAAAATGGAAAACTTCCCAACAAAGAAAATCCCAGGTCCTGATGAGTTTGCAGCTGAATTCTATCAAACCTTTAAAGAAGAATTAGTGCCTATCCTCCTCAAATTATTTCATAAAACAGAAAGGGAAGATATACTTCCAAATTCATTCTATAATGCCAGTATCACCCTGATACCAAAACCACAAAGAAAGAGAACTATAGACCAATTTCGCTGATGAACAGATGCAAAAATCCTCAATGAAATCCTTGCAAACACATACAGTAATACATAAAAATGATCATACATCACAATCAGGTGGGCTTCATTCCACAGATGCAGGGCTGGTTCAACATATGTAAAACAATAAATGTTGCCCAATAGATCAAGAGACTTGCAGATAGAAACCACATGGTAATCTCAATTATTGTGGAGAAGGCCTTCAACAAAGTTCAACACCCCTTCCTGATAAAAGTTCAAAAGAAATTGGGCATAGAAGGAACTTATCTCAACATAATAAAGGCTACACACAACAAACGTACAGCCAATGCCATATTATATGGGGAAAAATTGAAAGCATTCCTTCTAAGATCAGGAACAAGACAAGGACATTCACCCTCTCCCCTCTTATTCAATAATGTGATTGAAGACCTAGAGCAATCAGACAAGATAAATAAATAAAAGGAATACAGATAGGGAAAGAAGAGCTCAAACTATCTCTATTCACAGATGACATGATCCTCTACCTAAAGGACCCTAAAAACTCCACTAGAAAACTCTTAGATCTAATTAGCTCCATTAGCAAAGCTGCAGAATACAAAATGAACACTCAAAAATCAGTACCCTTCCTTTACACCAACAGCAAACAGGAAGAGGATGAAGTCAAAACAACAATCCCATTCACAATAGCCCATCAAACCTTACCAAAGACCCTAAAGACCTCTACAATGTGAATTTTAAAACATTAAAGAAATAGCAGAAAATACTGAAAGATGGAAGGACCTCTCTTCCTCAAGGATTAGAAGTAATATTGTGAAAATGGCTATACTGATAAGAGTGGTTTGCAAGTTCAATGCAGTCCCCATCAAAATGCCAATGACATACTTTGCAGATATATAAAAAAAATCCTAAAATTCATATGGAAGCACAAAAGACCACATATAGCCAAAACAATCCTAAGCAGCAAAAACGGTACAAGAGGTATCACAATATCTGATTTAAAACTATACTACAGGGCCATAGTGGCAAAACAGCTTGGTACTGGCACAAAAACATGTTGTTATTGTTAGGTGCTGTCCAGTCGCTGTCTGACTCATAGCGACCCTACATATAAGAAATGAAACACTATTGTCTTGCTTCTCTGCTATTCATAGGGTTTTCAACGGCTGACTATTTGGGAGTGGTTTCCTGGGTCCTCCCAAGCCTACGACATCTGGTGTTCCCAGGCAATCTCCCATCCAAGTACTAACCAGGCCCCATCATGCTTAGCTTCCGAGATCTGCCACCACAGTGGTAAGGCTGCAGGCATACAAAAAATAGGCATGAAGATCAATGGAACAGAACTGAAGACCCAGAGATACACCCACAGAGCTGCAGCTACCTGATCTTTGACAAAGGAGCTAAAGATATACATTGATAAAAAGATAGCCTCTCCAACAAATGATGCCAGGAAAATTGGATATCCACACACAGAAGAATGAAAGTAGATCTGTGTCTTTCAGTTTGTACAAGCATCAACTCAAAATGGATCAGAGACCTCAACATAAAACCGAAACCTTAAAACTACTAGAAAGAAAGATAGGGAACACACTCCAATACATAGGCATAGGCAAGTACTTCCTTAACAAGACTCCAGTTGCCCAGGAAACTGTACCAAGAATCAACAAATGAGATTATGTAAAACTAAAATCTTCTGTACAGCAAAGGAAACAATCAACAGAGTTAAGGGAGAGCCCACTGAATGGGAGAAAATCATTGCATCCTTCACATCT